>CM037588.1:126737724-127012724 GCA_021018995.1 Chloranthus sessilifolius | reverse complement strand
GAATTGAATAGCGGAAATATTCAAAATCAAGCAACACATAAACTAATTAATAAAATTAACAAAACAATTAGATTAATCCGTTTAGCATCTGCTTGCATGAAAACTTTCCCGATCTAGAAAAACGGCTCCGATGAAGGAACTCGAATTTCGTTCTAGTTTAGGGCATCAAGCGATAATTGCAATATCGGATTTGATTCCTCGGGGATTTTGAATGAAATAAAGCTTAGAATAATTTTAGCAAAGGGAAACAAATTTTAGGGATTTTGATTTTATCAATGGAACTAAGGAAAAATAATACCTGACAATAACTAGAGAAAAGACGAAATAAAAGGATAGATTCCAAGGCTTCACACCAAGGGTTTTTGGAAGCTTCACACCACGGCTGTACGTCGGCTTCGCACCAAGTCGCACGAGAAATGATTGTTCACTCCTCAAGGGTTGAAGGATTTACTCCCTCGGTTGAAAACGCATCACAAGCTCTTTAGGGTTTGCACAAAAGCAACTCTCTTTTCATTCAATAATCAAAACTAACTAAAAAGGCTTTACAAGCCTCTATATATAGGCCACAAATAATTAAAATTAGAAATAAATAATCCTAATACTAATAAAATACTAAAATAGGCAATTTCCGCAAGATTTAGAAAACCTCGTCACGACGCCCACGGACGTCCGTGACTTACGGACGTCTGTGACTTACGGACAGTGAAGGGGCAAAATCACGGACGTCCGTCACAGTTCATCATGGACGTCCATCACTATTCATCGTGAACAGCAATTATTTATTTATTTATTTATTTTATTTTTTGCCGTTCCCCGTCAATTTAGGATTTCTAAAAGTATGATTATAGATTAGGGATTTAGGATGGGGGTAGTAGAACTAAAAGAAATAAAATAATTAATATTAAAAATAAAACTAATAACCATCACTTGTTGGCCGTGCACAGAGCGTTTGTTGCAAGCTTGCAGCCTTGTAGAAATTGAGAAATGATGACGAGAGATAGGGCTGAAGGGATGGTTGTGCTTAAAATTAAAATGCAAAACTTAAATACTGATTGATTCCAATAACCCAAATTTCAATGCTAGAAAAAAATATGACAGAGATAAGTTCTTAAAATTATTGTTTAAATATAATCTAAAGAACACAACTTTACTCCAGGTGGCACCAGAACAATATTTGAGTGCTACTTGCATCTCCATGTGGACTGTTATGGCATCCTGGTCACCGTACAACGTTCGGGCATACAACTTTTTTCCTTATATATATATATATATATATATATATATATATATATATATATATATATATATATATATATATATATATATATATATATATATATTATCACCATTAGGTGTTCCATTGAAGCATGGTGAGTGAATTCTAAAGTTCATATGGAGCTCCATCTAGCACATAAAATATATTTTTGCTATTATATGAAACAAGTGTGCATTGCATAAATCATTCCAAAAAAAAATCATATCTATAGCAAAAGTAAGAAGATTAATATAATCAAAGACCCAATTTTGCAACATGATAATCACAAGGTAAAGATGCACCACAACAGAATTTTGGCTGCCAAATAACACCTTTTCTAAAGAGCTTAGGGCACTTTAAAGTTCCTCCATTAGAGAACTGTAACGACCCTGACTTTTGCAAGTGTTGAATTGTTGACTTTTGACAAAAACGCGATAGTTATGACTTATTTGACCTTAGTCAAACCTTGGACCGGTATGACGTGGCCTTGGGCCCACTATTTCCTCGTAGGCTGTATGCACCTCGGCACACTAGATTTCAACTCAAACCCTATGGGGGACATATATATATTTATTTATTGTACACAACTCAAATCTCGAGCAACTCAAACATCGAGACCGTGTTCAAGCTCGAGTTTGAACCCAAACCCAAACCAGTCCTTTTCTTTCACAACCGTCCATTCCAACTCTCTTTCTTGTTTGGGTTCACACATATACACTCTCCGTATGTGCCCAGCATACTACCTAGTTCCCACACTCTCTATTAATATCCAGCCAAGCCTCCATCTAATATTCCCAACTTGGCAACTCTAGTACCCACCAATTTTATTCTTTCCCTTTTATCATGGGCGCTTAACACAATAGCCAACCGAAAATTTTAATCCCTAAAATTCCCATTAGCACATATCACTCCCCATAACTATTAGATTGGATCTCTCTTTCTCGTATTAAGCTTGCCTATAAAAGAATTTAAAATCCTTAGAGTTAGGAGATCTCACTAGAATCACGTATTCACAGCAATCAAATCCCATCGATTTTGAGATTATTGCCCATCACTTGCAGTCATATCTTGGACCCATGGTACACCGCAGAGGCCAACCACTTGATTGATTCAGTTTGAGTCTTAATAGGACACTTGCCTAAAATTTGCAAGGTAACTGCCCAATCGGATCTTTCTCTCCATTGATAGTTCTCTCTCTCTCTCTTTCTCTCTCTCTCTCTCTCTTTCATCTCCTCCTACCCAATGAGTCCCTCACGGAGACCCACAAACATCCTCTCCTCCTACCCAATGAGTCCCTCACGTAGACCCACAAACATCCTCCTTCCCTCTCAGTTGAAGCCCCTACACAATAGCCAGCCCACCAACCTCTCCATTGTACCCAAACGTCTCTCTCTCTCTCTCTCTCTCTCCTTGTTCTTGAATGCAAACGCCATGTCAGCCATCAAAGAGACCGCAGTTCTTGATCGTTTTGATCATTTTCTTAAAGCCAAAGTCAAAAGTTTTTCAGTTTTGGCATAGATGGAAAACATAACCTAATCTTCTATCACTTTTGACAGTACTTCTACCGCCTCTAGTTGTTCTTTGAAGAGAAAAAGCTCCCCCAACACTCAGATCCCTCAAGTTCAATATGAAAGATATAAGAAGAAACCTGCTGCAAAGCGCAAGATCAGAGAGAAGAATGCTGCAAATAGAGAGAGGTCTGGAATTGATGGAGATGGTTTGTGTTTTCGTTATTAAAGGAGAGAAGAGGGCCAACATGGAAGGTGCTCTCAAAGTAGTTTCAAATTTGAATGGAGGTTTAAAGAAGATAAAAGATGGGCGACTCGATTTGATCACGGTGCAAAATTGATATAGCCGAATACTCATAGTCGAGACTCGTGGAATGGTGATGAAAGAATCAGAACGGAACAAGCATAGAAAATCCAACCTACACCAACCCGAACCACCGCAAAACCAACCTATCAACACGGACACGCTACAACAAGTGGGTGCCCTTCTATCCATCCAAATCTGCACATTTACACATTTTTTAAAAATGTGATGAATATATGATGATTTTAGGAAAACTAAATTTTCTTAGGTTTTGTGTGGATTCGCAAAATGGTTATGGTCAAAGGGTTGACCCTATGTGTGACAGCCCGGATTTCGATACCCCGAAACCCGTGCCATCAGCACGATCCTCTAGACCATGCCCCAAAACTAAGCACGAAACATTGGTATAACAAGCAATAATAACAAGATAAGGTAATTAACTACATAAAACGGAAAATCAATATGCCCATCTAGCACATGCAAAAGACGGTTCTATTTTCATACCACAGCATGAACAGAGAACCGATCCGAACCATCGGTGATACACAGATCACCCCAGATGGTTCGCCCAAAAGAATAATGTTTATCGAATTACAATGTTTGACAAAAATAAAGGCTTGACAAACCAAGTCGTACAATCTGCTCACAAAAACTCTCTCTCAAAGTACTCAGCGGAGTCTCCTAGAAGAAATCCTCGGGAGGAGGCTCCAACTCGTCCTCAGGCACGTAATCTGAATCACCAGGATCAACGTCTCCCGAAGCCTCGGCCGCTGCTAACAAAGGACCTGCGACGTATAGTCTAAGGGGTGAGCTACATTCTAGCTCAATAGTGAACAATACAATAAACATATAAATCAAAATCTCACATATATTCCATGATATTCTAAGCATGATGTGTCTATGCATTTGTTAGAAAACAGTTCAAAAGATGGTGGTTTGCATTCAAGTTACTGGTAATTTGTATGTCTTACTTTACTGTTGATTTATCATGAATGACACTGAACAAGCCTAAAGCAAAACTTAAATCTTCAACTTAAGTAATCCCCGAGCAATATAGCATCGAGCCCCGATGAAATACCCACCATCGTCACCTAAATAGACAGTTGTTATATATATTCCCTGGGAATACTACCCAAACCCCTTTCTCAATAGGTGGCGGGGTTAAATCTCATCTCAACATCCCTGGATGTGCTTACTGCGTACGGATAGACCTCCGCCGGTATGCGGATTGGCGCATCTGCAGTCCACGGATATCCTGCCAAGTCAGTCGTGGGTATCCCGCCATGTCAGTGGGGTATTCTAATCAAACCTCAAATAACAAAAATAACATGTGCTTTACATATAGTTGTTCACCGTGTAAAGTGCTATCTTATATCAGTTAGGCCTCAACAGTAATTATTCAATCATATTTACATCCCTGGGATGTCTAATTTACTTGCATCACACTGATGCCTTTATCACTTTTTCACCCCCTGGGGATGTCTCATTCTCATTTGGTTACTTAGTTTCAGTTACTCGCATCACACAGATGCCTTTATCACATTCTTAGTGTCACACACGCACCCTTTTCACAAAGATTTACACAATTAAAATATTTTCAGTTTGAATTCTATATCACTACATACATGCTCTTGCAATTAAAGTACATGTTCAAGGTGTTCCCTACCTCAGGTCTCCGATGGTCCAAGCCTCAAGGTCCCACGCTGTTCCTTGTGCTCGCTTTCATACGTACCACCTATGATACATTACAACATATGCAATACATTACTAAAGATGTAATAAAGAAGGTCCTAGACCCTCCATGAATCTCAAGGTTAACTAGAAAGTCAATTGAAACTGCCAAAATCGATTAATCGATTCCCAAAATTGATTAATCGATCCCAAATCGATCAATCGAAATCCCTAGCATAGTAAAGTCGATTCTCAAATCGAGTGGTCAAAAGTCCGAAATCGATTAGTCGATCCCAAATCGATTAATCGATTTCTCAACTCGATTAGTCAATTTCCCCAGGTCTTTTTTCTCCAGCCACTGGAGGTACCCAGTCGATTAGTCGATTCCTAAATTGATTAATCGACCTTCAATTTCGATTAATCGATTTCCAAATCGATTAATCAAAATCGGGCATCTCTGACTTTTCAACTTCTGGACCAAAATCGATTAATCGAATCCCAATTTTGATTAATCGATTTGGCCAGATTCAGCCCCCTTTCGGGCTGTTCTTCCAAATCTTTTTCTTTTCTTTTCCCTTCCTTTTCTAAGCCTTTAATCTATCCTTTTAACCCTTCTTGACTGAATTTAATCATCTACAATCAATGCATTAACTTCAATTAAAACTCATCTTAATAAATCCTTTAAAGGATTGATTTATTGGGTTTGATGGCTAGGGTTCCAGCTTTTGCTTCAACGATTCCAACGCGTTGAATCCGACAGTCAATGCTCAATCTTCCTCTTGATTTGCATTAACTCCATAGCTTCAATAACTCCTCTTGGTTCCTCTCTCTCTCTCTCTCTTCTTAACTCTTCCTTCAACAACCAAACAAAAGGAGTTCTAGGGTTATTAAACCCTTATATCCTCCTTCCTGTTTCGGTATTAAGCGCATACACCAGAGATAGGTGTATGTGTCTCTAATTTAACACCATACACTACACTTAGGTCACATTCGCATCATGTCAGTTTATCATTCCATTAGTTCATTGTTTGACCATCACTTGGTCAACCCTACGACCAGTCGGGCACGGATCCCGAGGTTAAAGTTCAATGCTCAATTTTTTAGGATATTACATTCTCTCCACCTTTGGAATTTTTGTCCTAAAAAATAACCCAAAGGTGCTCTAGTGTGGTACCCCACACACTGCGGTGTCACATACCCACTCACGAAAATGAATTACACATCACACAGTGCGAGAAATAAAAATAATGCAAGTACATCCTCAAAAAGCTTATCTGTATTTCATTTTCGAATTTTCAAAATTTACAAGTTTCTTTAACTGTTGTTGATAATTACAATTTAGAAATTGAATACAACAGTACAAAATATCGAAAAAGTGATCACAAAATAAAACCATCGTCAGGCGCTCACGCTGTCCCTCTCCTGGATGATCTGATGCTGGGGCGGGCTGCTCTGATGGAACTAGCGGCTCTGGTGGTGGCTGGTTCATCTCCGTAGGCGGTGCCTGACTCGTCTCAAAGGTTGCTGCGGGGTGCCGAAATGGATGCGTCGGCAATGAGGTACCGCGTGGCGGCACCAAGATGAAAAGGCTGTCTGCTCATAGCCTCCTCTGAAAGTCTAACGGATATATGTACCATAGGGTGTGGTACAGTAAGAAGTCCATCCGCCGGTTCATCCTGTTGTTGGCCTCCATTCGAGCCAACACATCCTCTATAGTGGGCGCCGGGTGAGCCACTCGCTGGCGGTATGAAGAAGTCGGTGTGGCAGCCGCTGACTGCGACGGTGGCGTAGGTGATGCGGTGTCATGCGGGGGTGCCCCCTCAGCTGGTGGATCAATGGGGTGTGCTCCCCCCACAGGTGGGTCCCGATGTGGTGTGGGGGTGGTGGTGGTGCTACTGGTGCTGCCGCTGCTGGGCCCTGAGCTGGTAGGGTCCGCTTTAGCAAGTTGTAGCTACGACTCCATGAAGCTATGGAGAAAGGCTTCACGCGGTCCGTAGCCCTCTCCTCATGGGGCGAAATGGCGTACCCTGGAGCGTCTGAGTAACACTCCAGCATGCTCGAAATGAGGCAAGCATATGGCATCTTTTCTTTGGGCCTCAAATTGCCCTTCATCAATTTCCCCTTTATGTAGACCATCCCCTCGAGGATGATCTTTGTAGCGTCAAACCAACAGCCACAGAAGGCCGCGTACAGTGCCTGCTGAACTAACTCCACCCGCTTGGTGTCGTAGCGCATCAGGTAGAGGTTGCACTTGATTATGGAATCAAGCATCCACATGTAATGGGGGAGATCGACCCTCCTAATGGACGATCCCCCCTTTTTCCCTTTGGTCATTCGGGTCATAATTTCTTCAAATTTCACCTCTTCCGTAAAGGGTGGGAAGAGGGTGGTCTCGGGTACAAAGTCTAGATAACATTCTAGGACTTCGTGGATGTGGCAACGAGTGAAGGTATAGTCGCGACCCTCAATGGTGGTCGTGACAACGTCGTCGGTAGGCCCCTCCTTCAACCCTTGGTAAAATCGGCGGACCAATCTAGGGTAGTAAGACCCGCGGAGTGGTTTTAAAAGGTTGCCGAGGCCGGCCTTTACCAAGTAGTTTCGAGCCCATTGGGTCTTGCCTGCCACGTCGAGGTTTGTAAATAGCTCCACATCGAAGATAAACTCATCTTCGATGGTCTTAGCCGCCCACCATTCATTTGGTTGGGGGACATTTTCGGGTGGTGGTGGAATTGGTGAAGACTCCCGCGAAGACGTGCTCGTCGAACCGGATGTGGTATTCGATTTCGGCGGTGATGGGGTCCTTACGGGTGATGGGGTAGGTGGTGGTGGTGCGGCGTTCTTACGCCGGACCGGGAGCTTAGACGTTGCCTTCTTCGAAGACAACCGGGTTTTAGGCGGCATGGTTGGTGAAAATAGAACAAGGACTAGGGCTTTATAGTTCAAATTGAAGAAAAAGCTTGAATTTAGGGTTTACCTTAGGTTTCAATCCAAAGGCGCGGTGATTTCGAGGCAAAATCGGTATGAAAATCCTCCAAAACCCTAGGTTGCTCGGGGGTTTGAGGAGGAAGAAGAAAAGGCGCGCAAGAAAGAAAACCCAAAAATTTCGAATGGGGAAAAATCCCCCTCGATTTCTATATATAGGCTCCGGTTCGATTAATCAATTTCTAAAATCAATTAATCGAGTTTCAAAACTAGGTTCAGCCGCGCGAAATCGATTAATCGAAAACGTGGTCACTTAAAATTTTAACTTTTTGAGCTCACAGGCGTGAGCCAGTCGATTAATCGTATTTCACTTCGATTAATCGAAATCCTAAAATTGATTAATCAAATTTCACTTCGATTAATCGAAATCGCGAAGTTCTTCAAATTTTCCCCAAATTCTCAAGTTACTCGATTAATCGAATTTCCATATCGATTAATCGAAATCCAAAATCGATTAATCGAAACCCGAATCGATTAATCGAAATTTCACTTTGTTATTTTTCTGAATTCCCATTCAATCTCCACTCACTGGCGTATGCCAGTCAACTAATTGATCAAGATCGATTAATCGATTTGAAAATTGATTAATCGGTTTTGATCAGATTTCCAACTTTTTCGTTATTTTTCTGTCTCTTCTGGTTTCTTGGTAAAACATGACTAGTTGGTCACTGGTTTTGTGAAATTCGTCATCATGGTCATGTCATGGATATGACGAATTCTGGGTACGCATTCGACATGGTATTAGGAACAATATGCGGATTAAAACTGCTTCTCTTGAATAAAATGATCAAACAATCGACATTGGATTACAACAGATGGTTTTAATCCGTAAACATGCTTGCAGTGATACAATCTTGACTCTTAAGCTATCACAAATAAGTCCGGATACTATTTTTTCACGTCGGCCTCTCGTTCCCATGTAGCTTCCTCGGCCGGATGATACTTCCATCGAACAAGTACTAATGGAATCACTTTTGTCTGTAACACTTGTTCCTTTCAATCTAAAATCTCCGCCGGCTCCTCGATCATGCTTATATCCTCATGCATCTCAAATGATTTGCCGCTCAACACGTGATCAGGGTCATTAAGATACTTCCTGAGCATAGATACGTGGAACACATTGTGTACTTGATTAAATAACGGTGGCAATCCAATGCGGTAAGCAACTTCCCCTACTCGACCTAGAACCTCAAATGGTCCAAGATAGCGGGGACTTAACTTCCCTCTCTTTCTAAATCTCATCACCCTCTTCATAGGTGACACTTTCACGAACACATGTTCACCCACCTTAAAGTCTACACTCGTTCGCTTGATATTGGCGTAGCTTTTCTGTCTGTTCTGAGCTGCTTTGAGTTTTGCCCTTATCATACAAACATAGGTGGCATTATCTTCGAGTATTTCGGGTCCCAAAACAAAATTTTCACCGATTTCTTTCCAATTGATCGGCGATCTACATCGCCGTCCATAAAGAGCTTCATATGGTGCCATCCCAATGCTCGTCTGAAAACTATTGTTGTATGCAAACTCAATCAACGGTAGGTGTTGATCCCACGATCCTTGTAGTTCTAACATGCATGCCCTAAGCATGTCTTCAATGATTTGATTGACCCTCTTTGTCTACCCATCGGTTTGTGGATGGAATGCCATACTGAAATCTAGTCACGCTCCCATTCCTTCTTGAAATTTCTTCCAAAACTTTGATGTATACAATGGGTCACGGTCTGAAACAATGTTACTCGGAATCCCATGCAAACGGACAATCTCTTTCATATACAGCTATGCCAGTCTTCCCGCCGTGTACATCGTGTTGTAAGGCAAGAAGTGTGTTGACTTGGTCAATCGATCGATCACTACCCAAATGGCATTGTACTTCTTTGCAGTACGCGGTAGTCCAACGATGAAGTCCATAGAGATCGATTCCCACTTCCATTCTGGTATAGGTAGAGGCTGCAATAATCCCACAGGGTGTCTATAAAGATCGATCTTCACTTATTGGCACATCAAACACTGCGACACGTACTCTGCCACATCTTGCTTCAAACCTCTCCACCAGTAATTCTTTTTCAAGTCCCGGTACATCTTTGTGCTACCCAGGTGGATCGCATAGTTGGATTTGTGAGATTCATCAAGAATCGTTCGCCGTAGATCGGCATTGTTCGGAATGCAGAGACGACCCTTGAACAATAAGGATCCATCCTCCTTAACCGAGAACTCAGATCCAATGCCTTCAGTTACATCTTGACGAATCTTGGTTAGCGTCGGGTCTTTCATCTGTAGTTCATGGAAATGCTCAAATATCACCGGTATCACTGAGGTATTAGCCAAGAAGGCTCCTGTAGCTTGCGACTCGATGTTTGCATCATATAGTGCCAGATCTTCAAATAACTTCCATCGGTGCATACCCAAAATTAAACTAGCCAACTGAGCTAAACCCCTCCGACTCAAGGCGTCGGCTACTACATTAGCCTTACCTGGATGGTACTGTATAGAACAGTCATAGTCTTTGAGGAATTCCATCCATCTGCACTGTCTCATATTTAGTTCCTTCTGTGTAAACAGGTATCTGAGGCTCTTATGATCGGTGAAGATCTCAAAGGTCTCATCGTACAAGTAATGTCTCCAAATCTTTAGTGCAAAAATGACCGCTGCTAATTCCAAGTCATGTGTCGGATAATTCTTCTCATGCTCTTTCAACTGTCTCGATCCATACGCTATCACCTTTTTGTGTTGATTAAGCACACAGCCCAAACCAGTATACGAAGCATCACTATACACTGCAAACACTCAACTGCCTGAAGGAATCGCTAATACTGGAGCTGAAGTGAATCTCTTCTTGAGTTCTTGAAAACTCTTCTCGCATGCCTCACTCCATTCGAACCTTGCATCTTTTCGTGTAAGTCTCGTGAGTGGTCCTGATATCTTGGAAAAACCCTCAACGAAACACCGATAGTGACCTGCTAATCCAAGGAAACTACGGATGTCGGTCATGATCTTTGGTTGCTCCCAATTCACTACTGCTTCGATCTTTGCTGGATCTACAGTGACACCATGCTTTGAGACAACATGTCCCAAAAAGCTAACCTCTTCTAACCAAAACTTGCACTTGCTGAGCTTGGCGTATAATTGGTGTTCACATAGAGTCTGTAGGGCTATTCTCAAGTGCTTCTCATGCTCTTCCTCTGTTTTTGAATAGATCAGGATGTCGTCAACAAACACTATGACACAATAGTCTAGGTGTGGTTTAAACACCCTATTCATCAGATCCATGAATGACGCCGGGGCATTTGTCAACCTAAACGGCATCACTAGGAATTCATAGTGTCCATATCGAGTCTTGAATGCAGTCTTCTGAATATCCTCTGCCTTGACTCTCAACTGATGGTATCCAGATCTCATATCGATCTTGCAAAAGTACCTTGCTCCTTGTAGTTGTTCAAACAGGTCATCTATCCTAGGCAAAGGGTATCAATTCTTAATGGTAAGTTTGTTCAATTGTCAATAGTCAATGCACAGGCGTATTGACCCATCTTTCTTCTTTATAAATAAGATCGGTGCTCCCCATGGAGACACACTTGGTCTAACAAACCCCTTGTCCATTAACTCTTATAACTTCTCTTTCAACTCTTTCAACTCAGCAGGAGCCATTCTGTATGGTGCTTTAAAAACAGGCTCCGTTCCTGGTGCTAAGTCGATGGCGAATTCTACTTCTCTCTCTGGAGGTAATCCGGGTAACTCCTCCGAAAATACATCGGCGAAGTCTCGCACCACGGCTATTTCAGAGATAACATTCATCTCCTCCTTATCTTCCTTCAAGAATGCCAAGTATCCATTGCACCCCTTTCTGATCAAGCGCTCGGCCCTGACTGCTGAGATAAGTGGCATGTGTGTCGACCTCTTTCCTCGAAATCTAAATGATCTCCTCGTATTGGATTTGAAAATGACGACCTTGTTCTTGCAATCTACCGTCGCACAGTGAGTCGACAACCAATCCATGCCAAAGATCACGTCGAATCCTTACATGTCTAACAGAATTAGGTTTGCCGGTAGTTCAAAGACGTCTCTATCCATGACCCTCACGATCACAGAGTTGCAACCCTTTTTGGTATCAACCGATTTCTCAGTAGGAACAATCATGGTTAAAACGAAGTCTAACTCCTTCGGGTTGACTTTCATCCTCTTTGTGAAGCGAGGGCTAACGAATGAGTGGATAGACCCCGGGTCTATCAACACTCAAGCTTCGTATGTCACGTCGCTTCCCTTCTTATAAATTTGTAATGTACCTAATCATACATACACATATATAATGTATCTCCTCATACTAGAATTTATTACATGTAAGTTCTTTTCTATTTTCTATATGGATGCACTTTCTCTATCTAAAAAGTTTAAAGAATTGAAATTCTTTATTTAAAAGAAAACTCACCTTGAATCACGTCATTTGTATTCTGAGCCTCTTGAGCTGTGACTGCGTAGGCTCTCCATTGGACGATCGGCTTCCTAGCTTGTATAGGTCGTGGCACAGGAGCTGAAGCCGTCTTCCCTTTGTTCATCTCAAGGCACTTCTTGATCAAGTAGCCCACCTTGTCACATCTAAAACAACCCCGAGTTCCCTGCCTACAGTCAACTGTTCTATGAGACTTGCCACACTTGGCACAAGTCTCACGAGGTGTGGAAGAAGCTGCTTGCGAGAACCCCTATGTAACTATCGCTCCAATAGTAATAGCAGGGCTCTCATATCTCATCGGCCTCCCCGACGCAAGTAATGGAAATTTCATCGTTGGTCTGTCAAGGCCTCCCATAACCTCCCCCCGGAATGGTGGTTTCGACACTGCTACAAATCTCAGCTTTTTGTTCACCGGCTCGTAGTTTCCCGTTCTGCTCTGGTCTATATTTCACCTTCCTTGCTCATGACCTCTCCATAGGTCCTTAGCTGGAATGGTGCTACTCCTCCCCTCACGTCTGATCTCAACCCTTGCTGAAACCTCTTTGCTCTCATCATCTCTGTGATGACGTAGTCAGGCGCAAAGCGAGTGAGTCGCATGAACTCCACTCCATACTCTCTAACAGTCACCTTCCCTTGAGTAAGCTGTAGAAATTGAATCTCCATTTGGTTCCTCACCACTTTCGGGAAGTACTGTTTATTGAATTCTTCCACGAACTCATCCCAAGTCCATTGCAAATCTGGAGTCTCCTGAGCCCTAGTCCGTGAAACGGACTTCCACCAAGGCCCAGCCTCTCCATCCAACATATAGACTGCTCAACGGACGCTCTCGTCCTCCGTACATGTGAGCACACTAAACACCTTCTCCATTTCACTCAGCCAATTATCGGCCGCTATGGGCACGCCATGGTCTCCATGGTGTGCATCATCCTCTAACGCTCCTCTCTATCCTCATTCCTTTCTCTGACTCTCTCCTATTCTCTTTGATCTTGATCCTGACGATCTCGATCCTGGTTCTCTCCTTGATCGTGGCCCTCTTGACTGCCACTACCTAAAGCACCTCCGTGTCCCAAAGGTACTTGATTGGTATCCGAGATGAGATCATCTCGACTATGCAAATTTCTATGATGACCGCCCCTGGATCGGCCTCTTCCTCTAGAAAACATAACGGTCTGCACGTGAAAACAAAGTTTTCAATAGCAGAAGTCCCTATGCTCTGACAAAAGAATGATTGTCAGAATTTCTAAAAGAAAATGCTTTGATACCAACTGTGACAGCCCGAATTTTGACACCCCGAAACCCGTGCCATCAGCACGATCCTCCAGACCATGCCCCAAAACTAAGCACGGAACATTGGTATAACAAGCAATAATAACAAGATAAGGTAATTAACTGTATAAAACGAAAAAACAATATGCCCATCTGGCACATGCAAAAGACGGTTCTACTTCATGCCATTGCATGAACAGAGAATCGATCCGAACCATCAGTGATACACAGATCACCCCAGATGGTTCGCCCAAAAGAATAATGTCTATCTAATTACAATGTTTGACAAAAATAAAGGCTTGACATACCAAGCTGTACAATCTGCTCACAAAAACTCTCTCAAAGTACTCCGCGAAGTCTCCTAGAAGAAGTCCTCGAGAGGAGGCTCCAACTCGTCTCCAGGCACGTAATCCGAATCACCCGGATCAACGTCTCCCGAAGCCTCGACCGCTGCTAACAAAGGACCTGCGACGTATAGTCTAAAGGGTGAGCTACATCTTAGCTCAATAGGGAACAACACAATGAACATATAAATCAAAATCTCACATATATTCCATGATATTCTAAGCATGATGCGTCTATGCATTTGCTAGAAAATAGTTCAAAAGATGGTGATTTGCATTCAAATTACTGGTAATTTGTATGTCTTACTTTACTGTTGATTTATCATGAATGACACTGAACAGGCCTAAAGCAAAACTTAAATCTTCAACTTAAGTAATCCCCGAGCAATATAATATCGAGCCTCGATGGAATACCCATCATCGTCACCTAAATAGACAGTTGTTATATGTATTCTCTGAGAATACTACCCAAGTCCCTTTCTCAATAGGCGACGGGGTTAAATCCCATCTCAACATCCTTGGGATGCGCTTACTGTGTACGGATAGACCTTCGCACTGGTATACGGATTGGCCGCCGTACCGGTCACGGATATCCTGCCGAGTAAGCTGTGGGTATCCCGCCACGTTAGTGGGGTATTCTAATCAAACCTCAAATAATAAAAATAGCATGTGCTTTACATATAGTTGTTCACCGTGTAAAGTGCTATCTTATATCAGTTAGGCCTCAACAGTAATTATTCAAGCATATTTACATCGCTGGGAAGTCTAATCTACTCGCATCACACTGATGCCTTTATCACTTTTTCACCCCCTTAGGGATGTCTCATTCTCATTTGGTTACTTAGTTCAGTTACTCGCATCACGCAGATGCCTTTATCACATTCTTGGTGTCACACACACTTTTCACAAAGATTTATATAATTAAAATATTTTTAGTTTGATTTCTATATCACTATATACATGCTCTTGCAATTAAAGTACATGTTCAAGGTGTTCCCTACCTCAGGTCTCCAATGGTCCAAGCCTCAAGGTCCCATGCGGCTCCTTGTGCTCGCTTTCATACGTACCACCTATGGTACATTACAACATATACAATACATCACTAAAGATGTAATAATGAAGGTCCTAGACCCTCCATGAATCTCAAGGTCAACTAGAAAGTTAATTGAAACTGCTAAAATCGATTAATCGATTAATCGAAACCCAAATCGATTAATCGATTCCCAAAATTGATTAATCGATCCCAAATTGATCAATCGAAATCCCTAGCATAGTAAAGTCGATTCTCAAATCGAGTGGTCAAAAGTCCGAAATTGATTAGTCGATCCCAAATTGATTAATCGATTAATCGATTTCCCAACTCGATTAGTCGATTTCCCCAGGTCTTGTTTCTCTAGCCACTGGAGGTACCCAGTCGATTAGTCAATTCCTAAATCGATTAATCGATTTCCAAATCGATTAATCGAAATCGGGCATCCCTGATTTTCAACTTTTGGACCAAAATCGATTAATCGAATCCCAATTTTGATTAATCGATTTGGCCAGATTCAGCCTCCTTTCGGGCTGTTCTTCCAAATCTTTTCCTTCTCTTTTCCCTTCCTTTTCTAAGGGAAACAAATTTTAGAATAATTTTAGCAAAGGGAAACAAATTTTAGGGATTTTGATTTTATCAATGGAACTAAGGAAAAATAATACCTGACAATAACTAGAGAAAAGACGAAATAAAAGGATAGATTCCAAGGCTTCACACCAAGGGTTTTTGGAAGCTTCACACCACGGCTGTACGTCGGCTTCGCACCAAGTCGCACGAGAAATGATTGTTCACTCCTCAAGGGTTGAAGGATTTACTCCCTCGGTTGAAAACGCATCACAAGCTCTTTAGGGTTTGCACAAAAGCAACTCTCTTTTCATTCAATAATCAAAACTAACTAAAAAGGCTTTACAAGCCTCTATATATAGGCCACAAATAATTAAAATTCGAAATAAATAGTCCTAATACTAATAAAATACTAAAATAGGCAATTTCCGCAAGATTTAGAAAACCTCACACGACGCCACGGACGTCTGCAGGACTTACTTGACGCCTCGTGACTTACTGGACTGAAGGGGCAAAATCACGGACGTCCGTCACTGTTCATCATGGACGTCCGTCACTATTCATCGTGAACAGCAATTATTTATTTATTTATTTATTTTATTTTTTGCCGTTCCCCGTCAATTTAGGATTTCTAAAAGTATGATTATAGATTAGGGATTTAGGATGGGGGTAGTAGAACTAAAAGAAATAAAATAATTAATATTAAAAATAAAACTAATAACCATCACTTGTTGGCCGTACGTAGCGTTTTGTTGCAAGCTTGCAGCCTTGTAGAAATTGAGAAATGATGACGAGAGATAGGGCTGAAGGGATGGTTGTGCTTAAAATTAAAATGCAAAACTTAAATACTGATTGATTCCAATAACCCAAATTTCAATGCTAGAAAAAAATATGATAGAGATAAGTTCTTAAAATTATTGTTTAAATATAATCTAAAGAACACAACTTTACTCCAGGTGGCACCAGAACAATATTTGAGTGCTACTTGCATCTCCATGTGGACTGTTATGGCATCCTGGTCACCGTACAACGTTCGGGCATACAACTTTTTTCCTTATATATATATATATATTATCACCATTAGGTGTTCCATTGAAGCATGGTGAGTGAATTCTAAAGTTCATATGGAGCTCCATCTAGCACATAAAATATATTTTTGCTATTATATGAAACAAGTGTGCATTGCATAAATCATTCCAAAAAAAAATCATATCTATAGCAAAAGTAAGAAGATTAATATAATCAAAGACCCAATTTTGGAACATGATAATCACAAGGTAAAGATGCACCACAACAGAATTTTGGCTGCCAAATAACACCTTTTCTAAAGAGCTTAGGGCACTTTAAAGTTCCTCCATTAGAGAACTGTAACGACCCTGACTTTTGCAAGTGTTGAATTGTTGACTTTTGACAAAAACGCGATAGTTATGACTTATTTGACCTTAGTCAAACCTTGGTCCGGTATGACGTGGCCTCGGGCCCACTATTTCCTCGTAGGCTGTATGCACCTCGGCACACTAGATTTCAACTCAAACCCTATGGGGGACATATATATATTTATTTATTGTACACAACTCAAATCTCGAGCAACTCAAACATCGAGACCGTGCTCAAGCTCGAGTTTGAACCCAAACCCAAACCAGTCCTTTTCTTTCACAACCGTCCATTCCAACTCTCTTTCTTGTTTGGGTTCACACATATACACTCTCCGTATGTGCCCAGCATACTACCTAGTTCCCACACTCTCTATTAATATCCATCCAAGCCTCCATCTAATACTCCCAACTTGGCAACTCTAGTACCCACCAATTTTATTCTTTCCCTTTTATCATGGGCGCTTAACACAATAGCCAACCGAAAATTTTAATCCCTAAAATTCCCATTAGCACATATCACTCCCCATAACTATTAGATTGGATCTCTCTTTCTCGTATTAAGCTTGCCTATAAAAGAATTTTAAATCCTTAGAGTTAGGAGATCTCACTAGAATCACGTATTCACAGCAATCAAATCCCATCGATTTTGAGATTATTGCCCATCACTTGCAGTCATATCTTGGACCCATGGTACACCGCAGAGGCCAACCACTTGATTGATTCAGTTTGAGTCTTAATAGGACACTTGCCTAAAATTTGCAAGGTAACTGCCCAATCGGATCTTTCTCTCCATTGATAGTTCTCTCTCTCTCTCTCTCTTTCATCTCCTCCTACCCAATGAGTCCCTCACGGAGACCCACAAACATCCTCTCCTCCTACCCAATGAGTCCTTCACGTAGACCCACAAACATCCTCCTTCCCTCTCAGTTGAAGCCCCTACACAATAGCCAGCCCACCAACCTCTCCATTGTACCCAAACGTCTCTCTCTCTCTCTCTCTCTCTCCTTGTTCTTGAATGCAAATGCCATGTCAGCCATCAAAGAGATCGCAGTTCTTGATCGTTTTGATCATTTTCTTAAAGCCAAAGTCAAAAGTTATTCAGTTTTGGCATAGATGGAAAACATAACCTAATCTTCTATCACTTTTGACAGTACTTCTACCGCCTCTAGTTGTTCTTTGAAGAGAAAAAGCTCCCCCAACACTCAGATCCCTCAAGTTCAATATGAAAGATATAAGAAGAAACCTGCTGCAAAGCGCAAGATCAGAGAGAAGAATGCTGCAAATAGAGAGAGGTCTAGAATTGATGGAGATGGTTTGTGTTTTCGTTATTAAAGGAGAGAAGAGGGCCAACATGGAAGGTGCTCTCAAAGTAGTTTCAAATTTGAATGGAGGTTTAAAGAAGATAAAAGATGGGCGACTCGATTTGATCACGGTGCAAAATTGATATAGCCGAATACTCATAGTCGAGACTCGTGGAATGGTGATGAAAGAATCGGAACGGAACAAGCATAGAAAATCCAGCCTACACCAACCCGAACCACCGCAAAACCAACCTATCAACACGGACACGCTACAACAAGTGGGTGCCCTTCTATCCATCCAAATCTGCACATTTACACATTTTTTAAAAATGTGATGAATATATGATGATTTTAGGAAAACTAAATTTTCTTAGGTTTTGTGTGGATTCGCTAAATGGTTATGGTCAAAGGGTTGACCCTATGTGTGACAGCCCGGATTTTGATACCCTGAAACCTGTGCCATCAGCACGATCCTCTAGACCATGCCCCAAAACTAAGCACGAAACATTGGTATAACAAGCAATAATAACAAGATAACGTAATTAACTACATAAAACGAAAAATCAATATGCCCATCTAGCACATGCAAAAGACGGTTCTATTTTCATACCACAGCATGAACAGAGAACCGATCCGAACCATCGGTGATACACAGATCACCCCAGATGGTTCGCCCAAAAGAATAATGTTTATCGAATTACAATGTTTGACAAAAATAAAGGCTTGACAAACCAAGTCGTACAATCTGCTCACAAAAATTCTCTCTCAAAGTACTCAGCGGAGTCTCCTAGAAGAAATCCTCGGGAGGAGGCTTCAACTCGTCCTCAGGCACGTAATCCGAATCACCCGGATCAACGTCTCCCGAAGCCTCGGCCGCTGCTAACAAAGGACCTGCGACGTATAGTCTAAAGGGTGAGCTACATTCTAGCTCAATAGTGAACAATACAATAAACATATAAATCAAAATCTCACATATATTCCATGATATTCTAAGCATGATGTGTCTATGCATTTGTTAGAAAACAGTTCAAAAGTTGGTGATTTGCATTCAAGTTACTGGTAATTTGTATGTCTTACTTTACTATTGATTTATCATGAATGACACTGAACAAGCCTAAAGCAAAACTTAAATCTTCAACTTAAATAATCCCCGAGCAATATAGCATCGAGCCCCGATGGAATACCCACCATCGTCACCTAAATAGACAGTTGTTATATATATTCCCTGGGAATACTACCCAAACCCCTTTCTCAATAGGTGGCGGGGTTAAATCTCATCTCAACATCCCTGGATGTGCTTACTGCGTACGGATAGACCTCCGCACTGGTGTACGGATTGGCCGCCGTACCGGTCACGGATATCCTGCCGAGTCAGTCGTGGGTATCCCGCCATGTCAGTGGGGTATTCTAATCAAACCTCAAATAACAAAAATAATATGTGCTTTACATATAGTTGTTCACCGTGTAAAGTGCTATCTTATATCAGTTAGGCCTCAACAGTAATTATTCAATCATATTTACATCCCTGGGATGTCTAATTTACTCACATCACACTGATGCCTTTATCACTTTTTCACCCCCTGGGGATGTCTCATTCTCATTTGGTTACTTAGTTTCAGTTACTCGCATCACGCAGATGCCTTTATCACATTCTTAGTGTCACACACGCACCCTTTTCACAAAGATTTACACAATTAAAATATTTTCAGTTTGAATTCTATATCACTACATACATACTCTTGCAATTAAAGTACATGTTCAAGGTGTTCCCTACCTCAGGTCTCCGATGGTCCAAGCCTCAAGGTCCCACGCGGTTCCTTGTGCTCGCTTTCATACGTACCACCTATGATACATTACAACATATGCAATACATTACTAAAGATGTAATAAAGAAGGTCCTAGACCCTCCATGAATCTCAAGGTTAACTAGAAAGTCAATTGAAACTGCCAAAATCGATTAATCGATTCCCAAAATCGATTAATCGAAACCCAAATCGATTAATCGATTCCCAAAATTGATTAATCGATCCCAAATCGATCAATCGAAATCCCTAGCATAGTAAAGTTGATTCTCAAATCGAGTGGTCAAAAGTCCGAAATCGATTAGTCGATCCCAAATCGATTAATCGATTTCCCAACTCGATTAGTCAATTTCCCCAGGTCTTGTTTCTCCAGCCACTGGAGGTACCCAGTCAATTAGTCGATTCCTAAATTGATTAATCGACCTTCAATTTCGATTAATCGATTTCCAAATCGATTAATCGAAATCGGGCATCTCTGACTTTTCAACTTCTGGACCAAAATTGATTAATCGAATCCCAATTTTGATTAATCGATTTGGCCAGATTCAGCCCCCTTTCGGGCTGTTCTTCCAAATCTTTTTCTTTTCTTTTCCCTTCCTTTTCTAAGCCTTTAATCTATCCTTTTAACCCTTCTTGACTGAATTTAATCATCTACAATCTATGCATTAACTTCAATTAAAATTCATCTCAATAAATCCTTTAAAGGATTGATTTGTTGGGATTGATGGCTAGGGTTCCAGCTTTTGCTTCAACGATTCCAATGCGTTGAATCCGGCAGTCAGTGCTCAATCTTCCTCTTGATTTGCATTAACTCCATAGCTTCAATAACTCCTCTTGGTTCCTCTCTCTCTCTCTCTATTCTTAACTCTCACTTCAATAACCAAACAAAAGGGGTTCTAGGGTTATTAAACCCTTATATCCTCCTTCCTGTTTCGGTGTTAAGCGCATACACCAGAGATAGGTGTATGCGTCTCTAATTTAACACCATACACTACACTTAGGTCACATTCGCATCACGTCGGTTCATCATTCCATGAGTTCATTGTTTGATCATCACTTGGTCAACCCTATGACCAGTCGGGCACGGATCTCGAGGTCAAAGTTCAGCACTCAATTTTTTAGGATATTACACTATGTTTGAACCCATCGGCCGAGAACTATAGTATACTATTCTCTTCCACATGGCACCCAAGTGTGCCCGCAAAACAGATCCCACATCAAGAATAGACTGCTGCCCTATTTTATTTTGTTGCGCACTCGATATGGAGGTCCTCATTTGACCGTTTCAATCTTGATGATCCGATCTGTTTTTTACTTCGGTCAAACCTTAGACTCCCCATAAAATTTGATGCTTGTTTTACATCTAATGGCTCACATTGATATGATTGTATTTATTGTCATGAACTTTATTATTCAAAAAACCTGTGGATATATTGATTTTACACTTAGAATATTTCCTGCCCTTGTTTTGAAAACTTGCACTTACATTTGGCCAAAGGGTCTAGTTTGACCCATTAAATTAAGCGAACCACAAACATATGATTCGAGGCCCGTAGATCTAAATAAAGATTATTTGGCTATCTGTTAAATCGATGGTCATATTTTAACTATAATAAACAAACCTCGATCTTTGCACCGCTACATAACCACAAAAATTCCTACACTTTATGCTTATGATGCCTTAGCCTAGGGTCTGATTTGACCCTTTTAGATCTCAGGTTTTGGATCGAATCAAGCCAGTGGTCAAAACCCACTTTTCTTATGACACCATATGGTTACCAAACTCGATGTCCCATATCTGATTTATTCAAATCCTTAAGATGCACCTTAAATATCATATAAGCCTTGATGAAAATTGAATCAGTCAAGACCCCCAAACATCATAAAGGTCATGGGCCTTAGGGGCCCGTCTAGTCTATGAACTCTTAATGGGCTCATATATCCAATGTAGCCAAACACGCGTATTTTGTAAAATTACGGACCCAAACCTTTTGAATAGGCCCAACTCACCTTCTAAGCTTAGGACAACTATTTAGGTACATCTTCGACCCACGCTATGAAGGTGTACGTATCCTAAAAATCGTGCAACAAGGATTCGACGGTCAAAACTTGTTTTAGTCATATGGGAGTCAACACTTAGCCAAATTTCACAAACGACCAGTCCGTTTTCATCAGATCGCCAAGATATATCTGATGAGACTAGTCTAACATCACTTTATAATATGCTTTCTAGTATTCACGTACCTTCATTTTAGGTCGCCTTCTTCTCTCTCTTAATGATGAGTGAGGCGTTCTGAATTACGAGTAATATTAGTTTCTCTTATGGTTAGATATATTTTTTTATTTATTATATGTTTCATTTGCTTTGTCTGACATTCATCAATTAGAAGTGCGTTAGGGCATATGTATATTAAGAACAAAGAATAAGATACGACACATGACTTTTAAGCCTTCGTCACAGTGGGATTTCTTTCACGGTCACGTGGAACTTGGAATGTAGGCATCCATGTACGGATGTAACACCTCTATGGGAGTATGGACTGCCACACGAAGTACATCCAGGTTACTACGGAACCCATCCCTTGGAAAGCGTGGTTTGTGATGCCTATCGCACTGTGGCCCATTCTAATTAAGTTTAAGAAAAGATGGAATATGAATATGTTAAGTTACGAGATGTTAAGAAAGTGGGGACTTAAGCCCACACAAATATGATATCGGGGCGATGGAAGTTGAAGTTCAGAGCTTCGCGAGGTAGCTATTATTTCCCAGACTTGTCGCGTGGTAGCTCTTGCTCTTCGCGAGGATGGTTTGACATTGAAGCTTCAACCGTCGCGGGGTTGCCTTGGTTTGCTCTTCAGGTAGTTGCGCGGTAGAGAATTGCGCTCTCGCTAGATTGGGCTTCGCGAGGTTGAGTAGACATCAAAGCCTCAGATGTCGCGGGGTTGGAGTTCAAGCAGTCGCGAGGTAGCTGCGCATTCGCTGGGTTGATCTTCGCGAGGATGGATTTGAATAGCGCGAGAACTGTGCGAGCACTTCTCTTCCATGAACTTCGCGAGTTTCCTCGCCAGGCTTTAATGAGTTATGAACTGCGCGAGGTTCCATGTCTTAATTGATCTTCTCGAGGATGGCTCTGTCTTTGCGAGGATGCTTTCTTCTTGAATAGCGTGAGAACTGCGCAAGGAGTTCTCTTCTGATATTTGCATCCCGTGGCTACTGCGCGACAGCTACACAAAAAGTCTTCTAAAGCTCTCTCTCCTCAGCCGTTCTGAGCAAACTGCGTGAGGTTGAGAGAGGTCTGCTTTGAACTACGCGAGACTGCACGATGTGTTCTACTCTTGAGCTTCGCGAGTTTGTGCATCTGAAGCTCTTCAGTCACTCAACTGCGCGAGAAGCTATTGTAAAGTCTTGGGAAGCTCAGTTAGACTGCGCGAGGCATATTTCTCCTGAATCCTCTAAAGATTGGGTCAGCTGCGTGAGGCTCATTTCAGGTTTGAATTCAAAGTCCATCCTTCTGAGGGACTTCTGGTGCAAAAATAGGCTCCTTAGCAGGATTCCTGGCCTTATTTCACTGCTGATTATTACCTACATAAAATACTTAACAAGAACTTATTAGATGGCTAAGGGTCTAATCAAAGGTTAAGTTATGGGGTGAAAAGTGGTACTTTTTAGGTCTTAACAGTAGTGATCGTACTTTTATTTCCGGTCATTTAGTATTGTGGACTTCAAATTCAATGTAAGTTAAATGGAGAAAATTTTGATATGAGAAGAAGATTTGGGTTCACGATTTTTGGGAGCCCCATTGTATGTAAGATATATATGTCCGCTTATCGCCTTAACAAGCGTGTTGTGTCATAACATGGAATTCTAGGCCCTTGAGATCGGCTAGGATTCTGGGTTGTGACAAGCACCTTCCCCCCCTCTCTCTCTCTCTATATATATATAGTTTTTACATATATATATTTTTTAGAATTTTATTTCTAAATTTTTTACTTATTCTCATGCTCCATTTTCCCCTATCAATGTCCCGATTTTTGAACTTTTTTTAAAATTTTCTCTTATAGGCCTCTATCTTGGTGACTAGGTCGTCAATGAGCCAAGTTTAAGCTGAGCTTGAGTCTGTTCATGTCATGACCCAAAATTCTACCCCATCCCGATTGCCTCGAATTTTGAGCTTTGACCCGCACATATCTTGGATATGCTAAGCAGACATACACAAAATCAGAGTTCCCACGCATATCTAATTACACGAAATCTATGAAAACCAACATATAGAGATGAAATATAAAATAATCATAAATAGGAAATAAATGCGATAAAATACCATAAATCTATAAATAAAATCTAAGTCAAGTCGGAGATAAATTCGATAAACGGAAACCAACAATAATAAAATAAGACCAACTCAATACCGAGTCTAAGAAAGTTAATATCTGGCACCCGAATCAAGATCAACACTGAAGTCCTCCTGATACTCAGCTACGTCGCCCTTCCAAGCCTCCTTGTAATCAACATCCACCGAGTCCACGAACTCAGCACCAATCGGGTCAGAGGGACTCACATCCACTCCGTCAAGGTAGTCACCTGCAACTGTTAAATTTTCGTAGGATGAATTTACTCAGTCACGTAAACTCAGTAGATATACCACCAACACACCCCATTCTACTCAAAGATATTGTGAGTGAATCATATGAGCGATAATAATAATATCTCAAAGAAATTATAAGAGAATAACAAAATCAAGTGCATATCGTAAACTCATATCATAATCATGAATGCAGGACCATGATCTAGACACTCATATCCTAACGTACCTTACCCTATCTCATATCATATCATATCTTTTTCATCATTCTCGCACATACGTTTGTATATCGCATGAGCGTAACTAACATACTCATAAATTCTAAATGACTTGTGTCAGAGTCATTGCTTGAGCTATCATGTGAGGGTCATCATATTATCATACCACCAGATCATATCATATCATGCACCCCATCCAGTCAAGGGCGGCCGGCGACTCATAACTCATAATGTCTCTCAGAGACCTGTCTTAACTGAAAGATGTTGCCCTTACGGTGGCTAAGCAAGGAATGACACGTACAGAGACTTAAATTTTTAATTTTTTGCTGGACTACACAGCGGTGCTTTATTATCATACTTGTAGCATGCCTTATCTAACTTACTCATATCTTATCATACAGACTCCTATCTTATCATACTTTTATGACTTAAAGGTTTAAACCTCGTACCTTAACTCATGTTTTATCCTATCATATTAGAACTCAGGGTAATCGGGTCACCGTATATGCCACCGTATACGAGGTTACACTGAATTCACACTCACCCTACTCGTCATGATATCTTATATCACCATGAGCTGTAGGGCATGTGAATACGATATATTTCACGCTTTGATGCCATCTCAGTGAATCACCATGCCTAAGCGTGGGTATGATCTCATACACTCGCGTACATATGACCTAAGATATCCTTAACTCGTACACTAAACTCATGATGGAAGCATATAATTATCAAACATACAAAAGTTTACATCAGGATTATTGTTATATTTATACATTTATTTATTTACATAACACGTTAGTAAATATAGAGTAGGAGAGTAATTAGTATGTTTTCGATAACTTGAAAGTCAGAGGTCGATTTTCACAAGGTATCAAATTTTTTTACTTCGTGTCATCGAAGTGGTCGCGTTGAAGCGATATATATATACATTTACTATTATTGAGTGCTCAAATAATATATTATTATTTTAAAGGTTAAGTGCATCACGACCCTCGATTGAAAAGTGCAAGTGATTAATGTGCACTAAATTTTGGTCGTACAAAAGTATAAATAAGTTTGTTGGTTCGGATGCAGATCAATCAATTGGTTTTAGAATCGATAAATTGAGTATAGTAAATGAGATACACAATTCGGGTCCATATCGATCGTTCGGTTCTTGGAATTGATCGGTCGAATTTAAAGTAATTTAAATTAAACAGTGGTTAGGTTCTGTTCAGAGTCGATCGATCGGACACAAAGGTCGATCGATCGATAATAATCGATCGATCTATAATAAAAAGCCATTGAATTCGGTCAGAGTCTTTGTGCAGGAAAGTAATTTATAACATTATAATAATAATTTTCATGTATGTTTAAAACATGTTATATTATTATAATATTATAGTAATGGAGTATTGTTTGTTTTATATAAAGAGAAGTAATTAATATCCTTATATTATATTGAGATATAATAATAATTTATTTTAAATCATACCAGGCTTTATTACTTTTATAATCCATAGCCACCATCATTTGAATATAATATTATGACATCAAAAGTGTCCATCATATGCTCAAGTACCCCCAGTAGTCGATGAATTGAAATGGAGTTCGATCTATCGAGCAGATGGGTCAATCTATCGAGCATAAGGGATCGGTCGGTCGATTTTACATGAAGGCCAATGAGTTCGAGACAGAGTCTATGCGCCCAACTGTTAGAACCAGTCACACTATTATAATAATGCCATTATCTTTACAACAAATTATGCTACTATAATATTATAGAAATCAAGTACCACTGCTTTATATATGGTTATAATAATAATGATAAGAGATAATTAAATTATAATTTATTCGATTCATCACATGAGTTCAAGGGAGCATTACACTACGTCAAAAAGGGGAAAAAATGACTTCATAACTAAATGGTAAACGACTATTGAAAGTTGTTATAAACAAATAGCTGTTGTTTAATAAGAAACAACAACTTAAGGCACTTGTTTTAAAAGGGTAAAATAGAGATTCTGCAAGCTATAAATACAATTATCTTTTTGATCCATTTCATTCTTTCGACAAGAATCCTAGATCACACCACTTTCTCCTTCTTCTTGTCCTTCAAATCTCTGCAATCACCCTGACTTAGATCTCTCTCCAAAACCCTAGCTGCTCTTCACGCATCAACGATTCCTAATCTTAAAATAGAGAAATTTGGTCGTCATTTCCATTTGGTGATTGTTTTTTTCAATATCGTTTTGCCTTTGCTAATGTGTGCCGAATTTTTAGACGATTGGAGCTGTTGGATTCACTGAGAAAGTGACCGTGAACTGGATAAATTGTGATTGAAAGGTAGTTAAGCACATGTTAGATGACGTATTTGGGGCTATAGAGTATCAGGTTTTCTCTTGTGAAATGCATGCCTTGGGATTTTGATTTTGCTAACGTGCGTCCAGACGATTGGAGCCATTGGATTCACTAGAAAAGCGACGAAGAACTGGATAAATCTTGATCGCTTTGTTCGTGATCCAGTAGTTCAAAGATCATTAGGTGGCACAGGTTAGATGATGTATTTTGGCCATAAGGTTTTTTTCCCTTGTAAAATGCATGCCTTTTGGATTTTGATTTTGCTAGCGTGCGGCAGATAGATCGTTAGATGCACTTTGGGCGATGTACTTGGGTTGTATATCATGCGGTCATTTTATGTAAAATGCATTCGTTTTGGATTTTGACTTTTCTAACGTGCAAGATTTTGCTAATGTGCCCAAAAGCTGCTGGATTCGCAATGTAAGCAAGAAATTTCTCAATTTCTTCTAATTTTGGTTGTGATATCTCTCAATGCATCATTTTGTTTGTTTTTGAGATCTAGATGGCGTTGTATTTAGTTTTTTTTTTTGTTATTGTTTATAGCATATCTTATAGCTTTATTTGATTCATTAGCGCAAAAGGAGAGAAAGAAAAAAATTTAGAGTCTGCTGCTCTCTCGTATTTCTCCTGGAGGTAACCAAGAAAACTCCACTCAAGTTGATTTTGTGAAATTTTGTTGTCATTTTAGGGTTCTGGAATCAGTTTTAGGTTTAAATTGCGACCTCGGATGGGGCTATTTATTTATTCTCCTCTTGTATGCTAGGACTGTGTTTACATCTGCTAATTTTATGTGGTGAGAAAGCAGAAAGTTTGATTATGTTATATCAATATTAATTAGAGTCCTTAATTTTTATTTATTTTTATTTTTATTTTGGGATGGGATGGGATGAGGTGGACCATGGATCAGTAAAAGTTTTGGTTTTGAGATTAAAGTGACAAAATGCAACCTCTTCTTTTGGTTGAAGTCCTTAATTAGAGTGCTTAATTTTTATTATGAGGTGTACCATGGATCAAACAAATATTTCAAGTTCTTATTTTATTTCTTTTCCAAACTTGAAGTCGATTGTGTTTGACTAGCTTACAAGTGGTGAACCTCTTCTTTCGGTCCCCATAGCCAATTGGGCTTTTTAATGATGAATCTAGTCTTAGGAATGGTTTAATAAAATTTAGAAGTTAATTTAAGGACGAATACTTAAACAAAGAAAAGATGATAATATTTTTGAACCCCTACTCTCTCTTTCTCTGGCTGGGAAGATGATAATATTTTCAATTTTGTGACTAAAGGCGACAGTTGTTGATTAGTTGGGGGAAATTCCGGGAAAGGTATCTTTCCCATATATATTGAATGGCTGTGAAAATTTACATAATATTCCTTTGTTTTTATGCTTCTAAATTTATGGAAATTTAGGATTTATTTACTTATTTGTTGTTCTACACTTGCAACATGCAAGTTGCTTGAAGTAGCGTGCAGGATGCTAGAGGCCTTCGGACAACATTCCCATTTTACCACCTACCAATAATTAAATACCATTGGAAAAAACAGGTACGATCTTTAAATTCTACCTATAATTATTCTTTCCTTTTTTTCACTAGGAGGCACAGTTTAATACCCTTATTAGGAGAATCTATTAACACGTCGCAAATGGCCCGCCACCTATCCAAAATGTCTAGAGCAGAGAATTCTAACCATCTGATCAAAAGCATATTTATGTATTTGATTTAGACTGTTTGCCATCCAGCTGCAACCTTGTTACCTCTTCTTGATCAGATGGTCAGCATTGTCCAACAATGTCAACTCTCTGTCCTACCACATCAACATCTCTGGTATAGATGGTTGCACCATTGGTCAATCTTTGGGCCCAGAACTCTAGTCGGTGGAGGCCAACTCAATATCAATTGTTAGCAGGTCATTGATGGAAGGGTAAGACCTGAGAATTGCATAGCAAACCCCATATATATCATGTGATTGGAGATCTTTTATATATATATATATATATATATATATATATTTCTTGAAATGCAGGGCATGCTTTGTTGGAATTCTGGGCCAAAGTGGTATCGGATCCTTAGGGGCCTTTGCCAATTGGAATCCTAAAGACCATGATCCGTGTATGTGGTTTGGAGTTCATTGCATCGACAATAGAGTACAGATTTTGTAAGTGCTATTGTTTTTAAGGCAAAATTTATGTTTCTAATGTCTTCTTTTTCAAGAAAACCTTGAAACCTTGCATGAATTTCTGCATTTATTATTAAGTCCATATAAAATCCTGCACGATTTTTCGCATTTTACATTTTCCGCATTACCAAACCTACACTCAAACCAATTCATGCATTAAGAATCCATTTGTGTAATAAGAATGATTGTCCATTTTAAAGTGCTTGAATTGAATGATTCGAATCCTTTGATGGATGAGCTTAGGCAGGGGTTCTCCTTGTTTACGAGTTTATGCCATTGGGATCTTTGGAGAACATTTACATGGTTAGGTCCCTCATCCCAACAGCTATAAATATATATCAGATAATGTTTCTTATGTTGAATTATTGCATATATATACATGGGTAATGATCACCTCACTCAGTTGAAATGTCCAGCTTGGAGATGGGACTCAGTCTAAAATTCATACTTATCAAAGGTCCTAACCATTCAATACAAAATATTATTGTTCCTCAATGTCGACCGTTTCTCATATGATGGTAGTTATCCATTTGAAGACTCTTGTAGGCTCATGATTACATGGTAGAAATTGTTTAATAACACAATCTTTGGTCGGACTCTAAACTATGGCTGTGTAGCTAGCACATGTTATAGAGTCGAAATGAAAAAGTGTTCCACGTGTATAGAATTTTGTTGACTAAGCATTGCACCTTCATTAATGTACATTGATCTAGATTGTCGACAGACCCATCCCAAACCTGCATCCATCCAGCAATCTTAACCATTTGATCAATGCACTTTTTCATAGTAAATATGGACTGGTGCTCATATGCAGTACAAATGTTCATTTACCAGCTCTTAGAGGCTGCTTTTTGACTGTAGTCTCCTACCTTAGAGATTCAGGACAAGATTTGTATTAAAACCTATTTAAATTAGAAATGATGTCTTTAAATAATAAATTAAGTGTATTACATAATCCACATGCATAAACAATTTGCAATCATAAAAAAATAATACGAAGTGTGGCCGAAAATTGACCACCTGATCGAGATCCTGAATTGGGTTGTTTAACAGAACATAGGCAGCGGTCCACATTAACATGCAAAAGTACATTGGTTGGGCGCAAGGACGAAAAAGTCGGTCTCAGTATAGGTTTCGGGACTGACCAGAACATCAAATTGTTTACTGGGGGTTTATCGAAGATTGAATATTTTACTGGCGATGAACATAAACCCCCACGAGAGCTTTTGAAATTGCTTAATGGAAAGCTGGCAACTGTATACTTCAGAGTTGGATCCTTAACTCAATGGAGTCGCAATTAGCTACGAAATTATATACTTCTTGAGAGTTAAATTACATTTACATGGGTTCTTTCTAAATATGATGAGTTGGTATTAGGTTCCCAACCAGTTCACCAAGGGCAGTGAATGGGTCAATCTCCCTCCACCAAACTGCTCAAAAGCTCTGAAGGTGCATAGATATTTATGAGTCTACAAATCAGTGAAAATACTTTTGTGACCTTTCACCGATTTTCTGCTCATAATTTTGTGTGCATCTACTGAGGTTTGACCATTTTGCGGAGGGATGTTGACTTTGCACAGTTTAGGGTGGGAGGGAGGGAGTCTTTCCATAAAGAATTTCCATGTTATTTCTCTTTGATCCAAAGTAGGAAAATCATAGTGTGGTGCTCATTTCCCTACCATAGCATTACCTTGCTAGATTTTTTTATTTTTTTTTATTTTTTATAGTAAAAACTCTAGCATTGAACTTGCTAAAGCTGCTCCATCATTGCTCCATCATTCTAATTCGTTTTTATGATAATCCCTTAATACTTCTTGAGAGTGCAATTAGACGGGTACAAAATTTGATGAATTGGTACTAGGTTCCCAACTTGTGCACCAAGGGCAGTGCATGGTCAATCTCCCTTTGCCAAAATTGTTAAAGTTCCGGAGATGCACAGATATTTATGAGTTTACAAATCAGTAAAAGTACTTTTTTGACCTTTCTTTGTTTTGTTCTCATCATGGAGATGTCATAGATGGTCATTCCGTGATAAGCTCATGTGTGGAAGATCAAAGCAGGATCTTATTTCTCGATATAAGTATTGAAGCCAAGTCGTGCTTGGCCAAGACAGTTTGTAAGGTTCCTTGGCTTCTTCAGCTGGTCATAGATTTGGGGTTTATTATAGTTAAGGATTGAAATTTTGGTATCATGTGTCAACTCGCCCAAATAAAAATGACTATATATATATATATATATATATATATATCATCTAATACAAACTCATTGTGTGTAAAAAAGGGCTTATATCATTTCATAATGTCCAAAAAAGATGATACTTATTTGTATCTTCAGATAAAAGTGTGAAGGTGCTAGATGATGGTTTTGTATGTTCATGTGTGTTATGTGTTTTGGTCATGTCAAGTTGTAATCATCTAGGCATGATGTGTTTGCTTAATTTAGTCATTTCATGTTATTACTTTGTATATATAGCTTGAAGGTCAGATAAGTGAGCAAAGTCAAATTTGAAAGTTTTAATGGTAAATTTGATGATAGTTTATATTCTAGCTTTGATGAGTCAGTAGTGCATCAAGCTTCTTAATATAAGTTCAGTTGATCATGTCCATGAAATGCCTCAAACAACCTATTGAACCCATTATTTTTCCTGCTTGTTTACCAAGAGCATAAGTAACAGAGAGTAGGATGAGAAATGATTGCAGAGCAACAGAGAGTTTGACCTTGTCAATAAGTTGAGAGATACATCCACCTCTATGACCTTGTCAATAAGTTTGACCTTGTCCATTATCCAAAATTGTTTTGAGAAACATGTTTTAATATATACCAACATATACCAGCAGATTCAAAACCAGTAAAATATATAATTAGGCAGACAGTGAAACATATCATCACCTTGCCTTGTTTGGTCACATCATAGGATTAAAAGAAAGCTTGAATAAAAAATCTGTCCATAACTGTTTTAAGAGAAACATGTTTTAACTAGTGAATGGTTTATGTTCTGTAGTTATATGCCTTCATCTTCTATTTAAGATTTGTCTATTTGTTCCTTCTGTTTAATCATATTGCAATGTTAGGAATAGTACTTGCACAGTCTCTAGGGGTGAAAATGTGACCAGAGACTGGGTATTGGGCTGGGGTTCCAACCTTCCAGGCCCATTGGGACAGGTCAGCCTTGATTTTATTTTTTTGTTTTTTGAATAGGTTAGGCCAGAAATTTATGCCTGCTAAAGAATGGGCAGGACTTGGGTCTAGGTGCTAAATCATTTCCAGTCACCCCTGCCCGATCCTGTCAAGTTTGACCTTAGATGCCCAACACACACATATCTAACTAGTAGTAGTTCCCATAGAATTTAAAAAAAATGAAGTCTTACCATTTTCCCTCAATTTAACGCTTGTCCATCATTCCTTGGAAAATAAAAGAGAGACTACATATATTCATTTTACAAAATATGGATAAGATAGCTGCCCAAAATCCAACTTCTGTTATGATTCAACTAAGACAAGGGCAGAAAAGAATAACTCCTTATGACCTTATCCATTCTTTAGCAGTTTCCCACAAAAAGACTACATATATTCATTTTACAAAATATGGAAAGTTGCTACTACAAAAAGTTACTATAGCTCCAAAATTCTGAACTTAATTCAAACTCAAACTTGTTTTTGTTGGAAGTGGCTATTGTGATTGTTTGGTTCACGTGCTTTTTGCTTTATATGGTTCAAAGAAGTTCTCTATGAGCATCGTGATTTGCTAATATGCTACCTAACTAGTTTGCAATTTATTTTAGGATTTGAAAATTCAGACTTGTTAATTTGTTGTAGGGTTTAGTTTTAGGTTCTATAGAGCATTACACACTTACCATTTTTTGTTTTAACGCATGCTATGTATGCATGAAATTATGGATCAAAACGTGAAACTCAGACCCAATTATTAATATGATCGTCATTTTGAAGCATTATAGGTTTCTTTTTAACTCCCTGTTAATAGTAGTGATTTTCTTTATCTATGAAAAGTGAATTGATATCACACAAAAATTGCTTTGCCCAACATGCATATTGTACCTTCATGTCCACTAGTTTGTCAGGCAGAACTCTGTTTCCCTTATCTATGCATCTCATTATTTTGTGTACGTCAGTTGGAATGAGTCCACAAGGAAATACACTTACCATACATCTTCCTTGAGACTTTCTATTGTATGATATATCCAGTGGTACTGATCTCCATTTTTTTTTTTTTGAAAAGGTACTGATCTCCATTGTTAGAATCATATAGTGATGCTTACAGCCTGAACATAGTCTGACTCCATTGGTGCTCGGAGATATTGGAGTTCATATCTAGCAATAGGTTAGGTTCTTACTAGCTCAATTTGTCACTTATATTTTTCAGATTTTAGGAAAATGAATTGCATGAGTTAATACACCATGGCCTAGACTTTAATGATGTTCTCTTTTTTATTTCAGGCGAAACTTTCCGATTTCAAGCTCGCCTCAAATGATCACTAAGGGACGGGGACACTTGGCAGGAGAGGCGAAGCAATTATTTATTTATTTATTATTTTTAAAATGGGTCATGGGATTCTTAGATTGTTAATTCTCTTTCTTTTCTTCTTTTTGTTTGAATAAAATGATTGGGCATGTAGAGTTTAAAATATTTGACGGATTTGAAAGGTTGGATCATAGTTTGAGATGCAACATTTTGTTTGAATATTGGGCATCTATTTTTTTAATTTATGGCATTGAATGGATGTGTTGAAATATGAGATCAATAGTTTTTTTTCTTTATATAATTATTTTTTAAAGCATTAAAAAACAACATTAAAAAAATTGCATTTAAAAAAAATATATATAAAAAATTGCATTAAAAAACTTGAATTAAAAAAAGCATAAAAAAAAATCGTCGACGTAATATATATATATATATATATATATATATATATTTTTTTTTAAATAGTATTTTTTTCAAAAAAAATTTGCATAAAAGAACCACTGCTTTTGGCAATGGTTTTTTCTATGACTGTTAAGAGCAGTTGTTGTTAAAGTTCATAAACCACTGTCTTGTATAGTGGTAAAAAAAAACCACTCCTTTTTTTTCAACTGTTTAGGGCAATGATTTTTTGAAGAAAAACTACTGTCAAAGATAGTGGTTTCTTAAAAAAACTATTATTTAAGGCAGTGATTTTTTTGGCTTTTTCACGTAGTGTTAAATAGACTGATATTACTTACCTAAAATCTATAGTAACTCTCATGATGCAGTAGTGAAAACGTGGACCAAAATATGTTTAAATAGCAGTGAAGTACTACCAGATCACAGATACTTTACTCATGGAATCAATAGTTTGTAGATTTAGAAGTATAGGACAACAACCCCAATAATTCACAAATAACCAATAAAGTTTATCTCAGTAAAGCAGCAATCGTGAATCTAAAAAGACTAAATTTTTCAACAACAAATGAATACTCAAAGGTTTCAAAAATATAATAGAAAATAGAGGTCTCGCCCCTCTAGCTTGTAAATCTCGAGCAGTCCATATAAATAAAAGAAAAAAAATTTCTAACTCTATTTTTAGACTCGTAATCATACTAAAATGTGATCCTTGAACCGCGAGATTAGAATTATTTTTATTAACAAGTACCACTACATCTTCCTTTACCAAGGTTATTAATAGCCTATCGATACGGGATCGAACATTATCCTACGTGACGAGATCTGAGAAGAACAAGATGGATGGGTGGGTACCCACCTCTTGAAGAACACACAAAAATTTAAGGTATTTTTAGAGAAATATGGCTAGAGAAGATGTTTGACGGTATGATGACACTAACTAGTAGACTACCACACCACTTATTGACAGAAATAAATATATGAGTTTTTCTCAAATAGGCTAGGTTCCAATGTGGAGCACTAACACTGTGCACGGTGTAAAACACATCTAACACGGCAAAATTAATTTAAAAAAATCCGGGTCGTTACAATTCAGCCCACCTTGATTTTTTCAAACTTAGGAACAACATGGTTTGGCTTGATGACCTTATAAAGGGGTTCTAACCCAATCCTTTTTGGATTGAGCCACTCTTCTTCTTTGATAACCTAAAATGGGGATAATCCAAAATTTGCTTCATTATATATATATATATATATAAGCCCATTATATCTAGTGTTAGTGGTCTACTATGGGGTGCTTTAAGGAGTGGATCGGATACAAACCTAACCTCTGGATTGGGATACAAACCTAACCTTTGAATTTTAGACCTAAAGTGGCTACTCTCAAGACTTAAACACACATTTCACACTTGACAGTCCAAACTTTTTACCACCACACCAAGCAATGACTCTTAGGTTGTGTTTGGGTTAGCTCTTATAAGAGCAAAAGCAGCTTTTTGCTTGCTCTCTGTTAGAGCAGATAAAATCAGCTCTAAGATACATAAGATATAGAACAATTTTATCACTTAAAATAGTTCCCCGCCAGAGCAAATGAGGCAAGGAGTTGTGCTACCAAATGTAAAAGTAGTTCTCTGTCGGAGGCAAAAAGTGAAAGAGTTATTCTTTCCTCCAAAAGAGTTGCTCTTTCCTCCAAAAGAGCTAATCCAAATGCAGCCTTAGGTTATGTTTGGGATTGCTCTTTGGAGGCAAAGAGCAACTCTTTGCTCTAATGCAAAACACTTTAGTCTGGGAGTATGTTTGGTTGAAAGTACTCTTAACTCTTTCGTAGAGTGAAAGAGCAGAATTTTGTTCTTTTTAAAAGAGCAATTTAAATCTGTTCTTTTAAGTGACTGCTCTTTGACTCCAGAAAGCAATCCCAAACATAGCCTTAAATTCTATAATAGTTAAGATAGCCCTGTTTGCACCAACTGAAACTCTAAGAGAACCCATGGGTGCTCTTAAAGTTTCGGTGGGTACAAATAGAGCTATCCTAATTCCTAACAATCATAGCCACAAAATTATTGTGAATCAAAGGAAGTTTATGGCTATAAGGGCTCTCTTAGTCTCAATGGGCCGGGTTAAGGTAAAAATTGGCCCCAAACTCATCTGGGTCGAGTTAGGATTTTTTAAGGTCGACCCTAACATGGGCTGTGATGTACTCAACTCAAGTCTAACCGTAGCAAGCGAGGCTGAGTCCAACTACGTCGCGTGCTTGTTTTCTAGCTAAAATATTTTTCATAATAAAAAAAATCTAGCTTTTTTTTTGGCAAATTGAAGGCTCCTTACCAATTTTAGATTATTTTTAGATAGTTAATATTTTTTTTTTTAAAAAGTTAATTTTATATAGTAGCCTTATAGCTTCTGTTGCATTTTACTAAGAGCAATGCTACAAAGATTAAATTGTTCAACGCAAGGTATCAAAATCGGTATCGGTCTTGGGTATCAGTTTGCCCGAGGCTAATATGACTCGGCCGATACCAAGGATCAAAATTTCGGCTGAAATGACCGAAATTTCGGTCCAAATTATCGGTTTCGATCCCCACTGAAACGAAATTTTGGACCGAAATTTCAGTCACATTTGTATGGGGATCAAAATTTCGGCCAAATTTTCGGATTTCGATTTCGGGGGTTTCAGTCATGCTCGAAACCGAAATTTCGGCCGAATTTTTTATCCTTGGCCGATACGTATCGGCCGATACCGATACGTATCGGCCTATTTATTATTTTTTTTTTTTTAAAAAAAAGGAAAACTGAGCGTCTCAGTCAAAACCAAGACATATCGGCAGTTACCCGATACGAGATACCGATTCGTATCGGTTTGGCCGAAAACCGATACATATCACCGATACGTATCGGTATTGGCCGATTTTTGATACCTTGGTTCAAGGTTTTAATCTAAGGGCATTGAAATGTCTTTTAATTTGAACTTATTATAGATATATTATTATTATTATATATATATGCGCTCGGGCGTAGAGATATCTTTGCACATATCGATAGGAGCTCGACACATAGCGCTTCTGTGGATGATGCGACATTCCCCCGTATTCTTCATTTAATCCCATTTTAACCATAGCTTGCTGACAATATTAGACAGGTAAATCAGGGGTAGCACTGGGAATCTGTTCCTGACATGGTAAACATTAGCGCTTCTAAAAGACCTTTAATACCCAAATATAAATCATTTTTAAATTCGGCATCGTTTTCGATGCACTGCAGTTGATATGGCAATCATTAGCGCTTCTATCATGTAGCGCAACACTTTAGTTTGCGTCACTTATTTTACTATAAGAAGGGGTAGCGCTTTGATAAAAACGACTTGCACTTCTATAAGAAGCGCCTTCGCTTCATTAAGGGGCGCATTATCTTCGTATACGATGCACAATAGCGTCTTTAGTAATAATCATTATCATTTTTGAAGCGCTACGCTTCTAGGAAAGAGGCGATTGTGCTACGTTTACGGGCAATAGCACGTCTATCATGTAGCGCAATGCTTCGGTTTGCGCCCCTTATTGGATTATAAGAAAGGCTAGTGCTTTGATAAAATGTGCTTGCACAGTTGCACTTAAATAAGAAGCACATGCGCCTTGGTAAGTGGCGCATTATCTTCATAAACGTCGCGCTATCGCTAATACTTCAAAGCGTTAGTGCTATTACCCAAAATTATTGACACGTAACACCAAGTTTGCCTAGCGAAGCCTGTCCTTACGTCATTTATTACTATTGTCAGAACATTAAATGAGAAGTAGGGCGCACATCGTGGTTTGCGGCGCGTGACATCGTGGTTAGCAATGGCCATCATTTCCATTCGAAAAAAATATTTAAGACGACAATATTGTGAATTACAAATTCACAAATTACTTTTCACCTTTGCCTTCCCAATTTTCATCTTCTCAGAGTGCAGTAAGAAACATCAAAGCGGCAAACCCTTTCCCTACATCTAGGAACAAGGTAAGTTTCCTTCTATTTTCATTCTGCTTTATAAAATGCCAAATAGAAGTGTCATCGTTTCCAATGAAGACGCCCTAGCGCCTCATATAGGGGCGTTAACGCCTTTTATAGGGGCGTCGACACCTCGTCATGGAAGCGTCGCCTCTTCGGATCTACAATCTTCTTCTCTAAACTTGTCTTTTTTCTGTTTGACATATTTTGAAGATGGTTTTCAAAACTCCAACTGCTAAGTGCACAATTGGAAAGTGTCGGGTCATTTATGACGGGACATCTGTGCAGAGGAAAAAACTACTTGAGGAGTCGGTCTTCGGAGCATTATTTTCTACTCCAAAGGATGCGATAAGCATCAACAACCTCTTGACCGCAATGATCAAGTTCTGGGTCATGAACAACATTTGGGATTTTGGAAAGGGCCATATCAAATTTTGGGCCCTTGATTTTGCCTTAATAACTGGTCTTCGAATGATCGCCCCCTCTTGTTACCCTCTCCCCAAGAAGCTTCCCAAAGAACAGACCATTAGAGATAGGTTTTTTATTGGCATTAACCCTGTAAAGAGGGGACACATCCTTGCTGCCATCAACAGCGTCCAGCTGGATGCTGATGACAACTTTCTGAACTTATGTTTGTTGTTCGTCCTCACCACCGCCCTCTTCCTAAACACAAAATACACCATCGAGGAGCCCTAACTCGAGCTCATTGATGATCTCCTCAATTTCAATGAATTTTCATGGGGCGAGCATGCGTACAATCACCTTCTAATGTGCCTGAATAAAGCGAAGAGGAACAGAGATATAGCTGAGAAGGCAAAGGAAAAGCAGGTTTACAATATTTACGGCTGCACTATTCTCCTGTAGGTAATGTCGTCTATCAGAATGTCCTGTTTTATATCTTATGAAGGCCACCCATTAAAATAGTCATCAAAGGTTTATTTTACTTTTCTCAGATCTGGGCATATGAGATTAACCATAGGTGCACCCCACCCCGTGTTCCTGGGCCCCCCAATTCCCAAGGCTGCTGAAATGGGAAGCAAACAACAATAAGATGAAGTACTACATCGCAGATTTGGAGAACAAGGTAAATTCTAAAAGAGGCGATATCGCATCCAAGTAGAGGCGTTGTCGCTTCCAATGAGCTTCCACGTAGAAGTGCAACCGATTCCAAATGAAGCGAAGGCAGCACCTCTAATGTGGAGAAGCACAATCGCTTCCAAACGAAGTGAAGGTGGTGCCTCTAATGTGGAGAAGCGCAACCGCTTCCAAACGAAGCGAAGGTGGCGCCTTTATGTAGAAGCTCAACCGCTTCCAAACGAACCGCTTCATCTAATAACGGTTGCATTTTCTTAAACTGTTTATCAGTAGAAAATTATGTGAAATATCTATCATCCTATAGGGCGTCTAGGTACTCGAACTCACAATATCTGAGCTGAGGCAGCCTGTGGCAGCAACCCTATTGCAACCAGGGCAGGGACTTGCGGAAGCGGGTGATGGACCTGTGGTCCCTCCCATTACTTTGCGGAGGAAGAAAACGGGAATTAATGTTATTCACATGGAATCAGAGGAAGAAGAAGATGAAGAACAAAAAGAAGAAGATGATGAAGACGAAGAGGCTCCCAAAGCCTATAAGTCCGTGCAACCGCGGATTGATGAAAAATGGACGCAGTCTGCCAATTCAAGAATTTTATACTTGAGAATTCAATCAGAGAGTGGAGCAAAGGCTTCGACAACCTCAGTCTAAAAGTTCTCAACCTGGAATAGGAGAACCTCAAACTGAAGGAAGAGGATGCCAAGATCTTGAAGGATCAGAGTTTTATTATGCAACAGTTGGCCCTCTCTCAGAATGATCATAAGCTTCTGAAGGAGGCAGTAAAAAAATTATGCAAGGTATGCTTCTAAACTATGCATTTTCGTATGCTGAACTTAAGGAAATCAAAAGAAGCGCTAGCGCTTCGTATATGAAGTGTCAACGCCTTCTCATGAAATGCCATTGACTTCACATGATGCGCCAATGCTTTCGGATGTGAAGTGTTGACGCTTCTATGAAGTGTAGGTGCATTGACTATGATGTGTCAACGCTTCAGATATGAAGCGTGATAGCTTCTACATGTTAATTATTCATTAAAAATTAACTGTTATTATCCTCATATTACAAGCTCGCAATATCCCCTAACGGAAAAGGTTCGACTCGGCTCTAACCCAACCCCAGCCCCAGACCTAACCCCAGCTCCAGCCCCAACCCCATCCCTGAGGCCCAACCACAACCACCACGCGAGCCTCACCCATAGCCCCAACCACAACTCGAGCCCCACCCATAGCCCCAAGCACAACCACAACCCTAACCCCACCCCAGCCCCAGTCCCATCCTCGAGCACCAACCACAACCATCGCCTTAACCCCAGCACCATACTCAACCCTAACCACAACCACCGCTCGAGCCCCGCCCCAGCCCCAACCCCAACCCCATCCTCGAGCCCCAACCACAACCACCGCCTGAGCCCCACCCTGGCCGTAGCCCCATCCCTGAACCCTAATCACAACCACTGCCTGAGCCCCACCCCAGCCCCGAGCCCCAACTACAACCATCACCCCACCCACAACCCCAACCACCACCATAACCCCAACCATAACGAAACTCCAAACCATAACCATAACCCCAGCCACAGCCACAATCATAACCAAACCCCATCCTCCTACTTCCTCCAAACTTGAAGCCCATCCTACCCAACCTTGTACAAACTTCAAAACCCAACCTCATACAAAGCTCAAAACCTAACCTCCACCACCATCGCCTACTGCGTCTCATGACTCTGATCCGGAGATGCACCTTACGCAATGTTACGTCGAGGAGAGGTGTTCGGTGGAAGATGAAAAGGACGACAACGAAGGCCCAATCGTCTTCAAGAGAAGTGAGAGGAATCGGGGTAAAGCCCTGACCGCGATTCCTCCCTCACAAACTCTCCTTAAAAGAAAGGGAGACCTGGTCACCCAGCCTCGAAAAAAGAAGGCCAAAGCAGGGGTCCCCCGCCCACATCACCCTCGACCTATATGAAGGATATTTAGGAAAAGCCCGACTGGCAGAATGAGTAAGTATATCCCCCCGTGACCCTTTATTAAAGCGCCAACGCATCGTAGTTGAAGCGTAGTAACCTTTAGGTGAAAGCACTAGCACAACAACTTCTTGAAGCGCCGATGCATCTATTACTGAGCGTAAGCATGTTTACTATGAAGCACCAGTGCTCCATATTTGACAGACATCCCCTTATGTCTTAATTTTAACGTAGGACTGTCATCTTAACTGTTGGGGCCCGACGTATTACCGTAGAGCTAATTCACTGACTGGAATCCCCACAGGAAATAAAAGACCCAATGAGTATTAATCCCTACTCAACTACGTCGCATCCCTGATTTCATATTGATATAAACTATTTTCGTATGCAGATAATGTCTGCGTACTTTAAGGTCATGGACAAGAGGGAGGACATGCAACTTGGAGAGAATAAGAAAGAGAAGGCTTTCTGGATGTCCGCCGTTGCACTCAAATACATGAGCATTGATTTTAGAGCATTTGAGAAGAATTGCAAAACCAATTTAGCTTACCTGCCACCTGACATTGTGGGACGGAGCATGCATTTTGCCGATTTTGTTCTAGCGGAGAATGAGACGAAGCCATTGCAACGTTTCTTCATAAATAAAAATCGCTCCTTGCGCGCTATTAATTATTTTAAAATATTTATTCCGATTCACATCAATACACCCCATTGGGTGCTTGTCATGGTCATCCCATCACAAAGAGCTATACTTATCCTGGACTCGTGCCCAGATAAACCTCCGAAATCTAAATTTCATGAGGAGATAAAGACACTAGTAAGTTCGAAAATCATTGTTAGAAGCGCTAGAAGTGCTAGCGCGCCCTTATCGAAGCGTTGTTGCTTCTTATAAGAAGTGACAACGCTTCTACCTCGAGGCGTCAGTGCTTCCATATATTTTATAAATGCGCGTGTAAATCATATTTTACTTGTTTTATTGATAGACACATTACCTCCCAACCCTGTTACATATCTGTGGTGCATTCGATTCCATTTTTCAGAAATATCCTTGGGAATATCAGAGTGTCAAGGCACCGCGCCAAGTAAATAGTCATGATTGTGGGGGTTTTCATGATGAAATACGTTGATTATTTGAGCATGGGCCTCCAGCCTACATTTGAGAAAGGAGATATCCTTCATTTCAGGGCCGAGATTGAGAACGCCATTGCTATGCACGTGGAAGAAAATTGGGATGCCAATGACGATGCTGAATCGCTTTTATAAAAAAAATTTAAAAATATTTGTTATATATAAATGTACCTTCATATTTATTGATATACATAGCATGTACTGGATTCATACAATATACACAAGACTTACACATGGCAGATACAATGTAAACTGTTAATAGTACATGGGATTTATTCACACGATGTGTTATAAAATTATGACTTAATATCATTTATTACCGACGTGTCAATGCCCCTTACTGGAAAGGATATGGATTGAAGAATAAATTGACAGCACACTAAACGACACTTTTTTATAGGAATACAAATTCGTAGTAATCAAAACGTCAACGCTTGTCTTTAAGAAGCGATATCGCCCTTAACTGAAGCGCTGACGCTTCAATTAACAGGCGATGATGAGTCTTACTGAAGCGCTGATGCTTCGATGTAGTTGCGATGACGCATCTCACTGAAAAGTTGATGCTTGAAATATAAATTGACCTTAACATTAGGGCTACTAATTGACTTCAGGCAATTCTTCTCCAATGTGTGTAGCGCCAATGAAAGTAATAGCGCTACTAATAAGAAGCGACAGCGCCCTGAATATTAGGGCTACCTAAGGAAAAATCTAGAAAAGAAAACCTAGGAAAAGCTTCTCGAAAGGCTAAAGCTTTTTATAGTAATTCGAGCCCGATGCAATAAATATGAAGCTCAAAGATTTATGAAATTGATTTTTGGCAACAGTGCACCATATTGGAATAAGAACAGTCGCTGCAGCAATAATGTTGGAAAAGACAACGCGAAAAGATAAGACAATCATACATTCAAATGCCTCAAAATTTATAATAAATGAAAGTATGAAACATTGCTTAATTGAAGCGCTGACGCTTCCTATAAAAAGTGAGGACGCTTCGAATAAGAAGTGATGGTGCTTCTTAAAGAAGCACTGACACTTCTAACAAGAAGCGCCATGGGGAAGATTAAAAAGTGGATGCAATAAGTATGAAGCGTAAAAATTTATGAAATCCCTTTATGACTACAACAATCTATTTAATGAGGTTGCATGATAAATTGCAATTTAAACGGCATCATGGCGCTCATTTTGTTCATCTTCCTCATCCCATACCGAAATGCTTCGCTATGGATTGCGGAGGAGCCACCGGCTTGCACGCCGGTATTTTATCACTTTATACAATGGTTCGATTATCAACGTCCCCAACGATAACTACAACAATCTATTTAATGGTTGTCGTCCCCAATGAGCATGTGGTTCCCCCAACCAACCACCACCATCACCATATCCACTCATCCATCATATCCCTTCGCCTTTCCCTTGTGATGACCCTCTTCCTCTCCCGATACCAATTTTTTTTATTGGAATACGAACAACCGTTGCTTCCGAGCCCCTTCTTCTTCTTCTACTTCCCCTCTTCTTTCTCTTCCGCCTCTATCTCATCCACCTCCGCCTACACCTATACCTCATCCACTCGTGACCCATCCCCCGCCACCACCTCCAACATTTTCCTAAAATGTTGCATCCTCCCCCAACCAACCATCGCCATCACCATATCCACCCATCTACCATATCCCTTCGCCTTCCCCTTGGTCCTCCTCCCTTCATTTTCTTTTCTTCTTCCGCCTCGGCCTCAGCCTCCTCATCTCCACTGTCTCGACGAAGCTTTTGTGGTATTTTTTCTACAGTGTAAAAATAAGCAGTGTAAAGAAAGACAACGTAAAAAAATAGTTTTGATTTATGAATGAAATCTTTTGCATGATTAGTAAATTCTTTTTACTTGATAAATAGTTCTGAGTAATAAAAATGAAGTTCCATGAGTATATGAAAATGTCAATCCACAGGAGTGCGTTCACGAAAAATTACATAGTCAATGGTTCCAGATTGAACCGCATGAGCCTCATACATGTAGCGACTTCGTTTTGAGAGAAAGCGTCATCGCACCAAAATGATGGAAGTTCACTTCCTAAGCGAGGCGTCAGTGCGTAAAGTATGGGGCGGCGTCGCTATGATGTTATAAAATCCAGAAGAAACTTTTCATAAAGAAAAAGAACGAATAAATATTTAAACGGTGTGACTCTGTGAAATCACACTTTTCATACTCAATCCAGAGGAATGAAAATACACCTGTGATCTAATAGGAACAAATAGATATTAATGAAGCGCCCACGCTTCAAACACAAAGTACCCAGGCTTCTAAATAAGAGCGTCGTCGCTGCCTTCAAGAAGCTCCGTCGCTTCTTTCACGACGCATCGTTGCTTCCTTCAAGAATCGTCGTTGCTTCCTTCATGAAATGTCGTCGCTACCTTCATGAAGCGCCGTTGCTTCGGAATGATGGTCATGAAATATTGAAATCAATGCTTAAATCGACACTTGAAAAGATTACCATAGGCTATCCACATGATTCAGAAATCATAATACAACTCTCATCAGATAAGTGCAAATGCTACGTAAAGAAACGTTAGCGCATCGAAAAAAATAGCCAGCGCGTTAAAGAACTTTTGCGACGCACCCATGCTTCCGAACGAAGAGATTAAGCTTGGAAACTAAAGTGCTTGCGCTTCCAAGATGAAAAGATTACGCTTTTCATATAATTGAATTAGATTGTCTCTGTGATACCTCACTTTCCATCGTCCCCTGTTCTGGTTGGCTCTGTTTGGTGCTAGCAGCCATCATCCTGACCCTCTTTAGAGGGCAAGTTGTAATTTTATGACCCAACTCACCACAGGCCTTACAATGGCGTCTCTTCTTCTTTTATTGTTTAAAACTAACCTCAATTCCAAACTTCATTCTATTGTTGGTGCTTGGCCTACCTTTGGTGGTACATTGTATTGGATCTCGCACTGTAATGTTGGCATGCTCTTGCAATGAAATTCTTTTGCTAGCCTGGGAGGAGCCGCTCAGAGAGGATGCAACGGTAGTGCATGTTTCATTGTCCTTTTCTATTCTAATGACCTCTATACCTTCTAATAGTTTGGCCATCCCTTCCAATGTGTAATCTACGAAGCGATTTGATTCTATCACCAACTGAATTAAGTTTAGTCTCGATTCTCTCACCTTCCATATTTTCATCGTAGATACAGAATTGGAATTCACTTTCTCACTGGCCCCTAAACATGTAGTACTGTATCCAGCTTCTTTCGTACATCGAGGTAGAACGTACTTAGATTGAATTTGCTCTACCTCTTCATTGAAGTAAACATGGAAGATGTGAGAACACAATAAACCCTCTATCTCGAAGTGTTTGCAATCACAAGTGGTCGTGATATCTCTACATTCAAAACGAACTTTGAATGTTCGACCGCTATCCTCCGTGCCATCTCCACCACTTTTACGTACTTCATATACAATAACCGCCCCGACTTCCTCTTTGACTACCTTTTGAGACTTAAAAGAGGCAAACTTTCAGAACTCAGAGTGAAATCTATCGAACATGATTCTCGTATACAAAGTAGCAGCATTTCTCTCGATTGAATTTTTGAACAAGAGCTTTGGTGTTGTAGACATTGAGACGAGATTCTCCCTATTTTCTTTATCGCGACGAGATTGGACGACAAGATCATATTGCTTAACAAATTGCGTCAAAATCGTTTGGGCATTGACATAGCTATTGAAGAAAGAATTTATACTCTCACTGTGTTGCGTAGTGGTCATGCCTGCCCAAAAGGTATCACTCAAGTAGCATGAAATCCATTTCCTTCTAAGAGCGTATATTTGTTTGAACCACACGTTTTCTTGCAATTGAAACTCCTCCACGAGTTCTGTCCATCTCCTTTCAAAATCATCAACTGTTTGGCTAAACTTACACTAATTGTACTTTCTCCTAAAATTCTCAAACTTTATCTTTAGCTGAGAGAGATGGTTCAATTCATTCCTCCCTATGTGCTATATGTAGAGGCGAATCGTGGTCTCTGAAAGAACTTCGGAGATGACCTTGCTCATCTCATTGTATTGATCGGTGATGATTGCATTAAGTTTCTTCCCACCCATACACTTGAGCCACGTATTAAACAACCAAATTAACGTCTCCTCTGTCTCATCCGCGAGTAGCGCACATTCAAAAAATGTCGTCTGCCAATGATGGTTGACCCCTGTAAATGGGGCGAAAGGCAGCAGTAATTTATTTGTTTTGTAAGTGGTGTTAAATACCACCATATCATCGAAATGTTGATACGCTGCGCGTGACCTATGATCAGTCCAAAATATACTATGCATACGATATTCTTCGTCAAGTTTAGCTTTAAAGAAGAAATCATCTCCTTTATTCTGTCTATCAATGAAGGACTTGATGACCGTCATGCACATTGGATGGACGCTACTCTCTTTTCTTATCTTGTTTAGGTAATCCTGAGTTTGTTAAAGGCTTACCATCATGCCAGCCTCTCCATCCAAACTCGATAAAATAGTAGAAATCTTGGAAAGAGGAATTATGCCATCATATGTTCAAATCAATGATTTACTTGCCCTACTCAACTTATTATGTGATCGGAGTTCCTTTACCTTCGTAGGTGTATATAATTGATGATTATACGACTCTCTAAATTCCATTACCTCCCACAACTTTTGATTGTCGATCCTAATCTTCAACCTTGTCTCACATCCACATCTGTTATCTCTTGAACACTTTATATCAGCGTGTATTTTGCGCTTGTCAAGCTGCTTGAACCCTTCGAACGAACATACATACTTTCTCTTTATAATCTCCCCCTTTGCAGATTTATAAGTGTTACTTTTTCTAACACTGAAACCAACTTTCTTCGCATATAAATTATAGAAGTTATATGCATCATCTTCGGATTGGAATTTCAAGCCGATAATTTGCTTCCATTCCTCGCTGGTATTTTCTAACCCTCCACAACTATCGATCATTTCAATATTTGTATCACAGCCAAGTGAAACTCCTTTTAAAGAAACTGTCTCAGGGGTGACATTTAAATCAATACTACCTACATTGAATCCTCTAATCGAGTCCATTACAACCCCTGCATTAGACAAAAAATAAAGGAAATAACACATAACAAGTGTCTGCTTCTACGAAGTGATGACGCGAACTTAAAGAGTGACAACACTTCAATTTAGGATTGATGGCGCTTCTACCTCATCGCGTTGTCGCTTCGTATCGCTTCGCATGACAAGCGTCTGCTTCTACATCAAATATAATTTCAATATTTTTGAATGCTACTAATTTTATGATCTCCACCCTAAATCAACAATGGGCTAAAAAGGAAACTGATTCATAACGATGCGATGACGCAGCCATAAAGAGCGTCAACGCTTCAAGTTAGTAGCGATGACGCTTTTACCTCGTCGCGTTGTCGCTTCGTATATCTTCGCATGACAAGCGTCTGCTTTTACGTCAAATATAATATAAATATTTTCGAATGCTACTAATTTTATGATCTCCACCCTAAATCAACAACGGGCTAAAAAGAAAACCGATTCATAACGATGTGATGACGCGACCATAATGAGCGTCAACGCTTCAAGTTAGAAGCGATGGTGTTTCTAAATGGTCGCGTCATCGCTTTGTATTACTTCACATAAAAAGCGTCTGCTTCTATGTCGAATATATTTAAAATATTTTGTAATCTGTAACCCTACTTCATTTATAAGTTTACCTCAAATAGTCAAATGACACTCTTCTGATATGGGCTCCAGTTAGAGATCCAGAGAGGGAGAGGAAGTTGACAAAGCGGCGCTTCAATTCAGTCAGAGCTCCAGAGTGAGAGAGAGAAAAAGTTGTCTTGTGCGCTAGCACTTCTATCCAATCAGAGCTCCAGAGTGAGAGAGAAAAAAAATTGACAAAGTGGTTGTCTCTTCTACGCTAATGACAAAGTAAGATAAAAAGTTTTCTCTCAAGGCTATGCTTTAGTCAAAGCGCTCCAGAGAGAGAGTTCTCTTCTGCTTGGCAACCGAGCTCCAGAGAGAGAGAGAGAGTAGTCTAGAGAGATAGAAAGTTGATTAAGAGAAGTGCAAGTGAGAGAGAGGAAATAAAACGAGAGATAGAAATTAGAAAGAGCCTGAAGAGAGAGAGAGAGAGAGACAAAGCCCCATATTTTGAATTCATTTACCACCATTTCCTGACATTAGGGCATGCGATACCTACCTCCATTCAGGTATGGTGGCCTGCGGTACCTAGTACCTATGACTGTCACACGTGAAAACCATTCTAAAGCTAACCCGGGTTGGTGCAAAAGCACTTTCCATGTGTCCTCTCCCCATTTGGGGAGCTTAGAAAAATCTCTACGCCCGAGCGCATTTTCCCCTTTGTCTCTCTCTCTCTCTCTCTATATATATATATATACACGTGTCCGCTCCCCATTTGGGGAGCGTAGAGAAATCTCTACGCCCGAGCGCATTTTCCCCTTTACCTATATATATATATATATATATATATATAGAGAGAGAGAGAGAGAGAGAGAGAGAGAGAGAGAGAGAGGGAGAGGACCGGGGATATGCGCCCGGGCATGGAGATATCTCTATACCAATTGATATGTGCGCGACACGTAGTGCCTTTTTTGTGAAGTGATGGGTGGCATGGGAACCACTTTATTAAATAGGATTACACTTTTAAAATATTTTAAAGGTTAAATAACCTTCCAATCGTCATTCATGAATTTTTAAAAGTTTCTTTTCTCTTTGTTCTTTCCACTTTTTCAAGACACTGTCAGAGTTACTTTTTCATATATATTTTACTCAAATGAAACACATTGACAATATGAAGCTAATACATTGATGATGTTACCGACACCTGATAGTAAGGCGACACCTCGACCAAGGTGTCGACGGGTTCGGCGCCTAGCGCTTTGCTAAAAAAAAAATGGGGTGTGGGTGCCTTTTCGTTTGGAAGCGTAAGACGCCTCTATATCGAGGTGTTGACGACTCGATAAAAAAAATTAATTTTTTTTTAGCGAAGCGCTAACGCCTCTATATCCGGGCACCAATGCCTCGGCGCCCCTAAAATTATTTATTTATTTATTATTATTATTTTTTCTATCAAAGTGCCGATACCTTGATATAGAGGCTCCGACGCCCCTAAAACGAGGAGCCGACGCCCCATTTATTTATTTATATATATTTTTTATTGAAGCGCCGACATGTCGATATAGAGGCGTTAACACCTTAGCATTGGGGTGTCATCGCTTCGCCACCGGGGTGCCAGTGCCTTGCTATCGGGTGTCGGCACTTCACTGTCGAGGTGCTAGCGCTTCGCTACCGCGAGCTCACATATTTTGAGTAAAATATATCTGAAAAAGTAAGTCTGACACTTTCTTAGAAAAAGAGATAGAAGAGAGAGAAAATAGACTTTAAAAAGGCTTTTAAAAAAGTCAAGAATGACGACTGAAAGAGAATATAACTTTTTAAAATATTTTAAAAGTTTAACCCTGACTAGTAAAGTGGGCCCCATGCCACTCATAACTTTACAAAAAATGCGCTACGTGTCGTGCTCATATCAATTGGTGTGGAGATATCTCTATGCCCGGACGCATTTTCCCCTTTCCCATATATATATATATATATATATATATATATAAGGTCAGACTCAGTTGGGTATTTCGGTACCAATTCAAGCCTAGCCGGGTCATGGTTAACCCAGGTTGGGTTCCTGGCGGAGTTTTAAAAACCCGATAAAGCCTGCAATTTAAACCCGGGTTCAACCCGGCCCACCCGGGTCTGAGAGCTGGCTACAGGCCTATGGCCGATAACATAAACGTTCTATGCGTTTTGCAAGTGATCCACGCCGATTAAAGTCCAACAGCGGACATAGGTACTTACATATTTAACTGTCCCACATCTCTGTCTCTCTTCCTATCTTCTCTCTCAACGATCCCTCTTTCTTTGTTCTGTAAGTGTTCTTCTTTTCTACTGAATCCTTTAGGGTTTCTTTTATGCATTTTTCGGTTTTATTTTCCTGTTTTCGATCCTTTTAAGCATGGTCGATGATTTTGGAATTTCAGAGCATGGAAGCTGAAGAAATTGTTCTTGCTTAAATATGGATTTGAGCTTTTTGTGCTTAATTTTGCTGTTGAATAATTAGGGAATCTTGATTTGATCTTTTTATGTTGAATCTGTATGGAATCTTTGAAGCAGAAAAATAAAATAAAATAATAATAATGAGAACTTTGATAAATTTTGAACATGATCTGTGCACGAATTTGGCAAATTTGAGTGTGTCTTTTCAGATCCGGTGGATCTTTCTGGCCGATGGATCATTTAAAAAAAATAGAAGTTACTTTTAAGTGTCATTTATTCCCTAATTTTTGCGAAAGCTGAGTGATTTTTACTTGATCTATTGGAACTATAAGTTATGATAGTAGTTGACTTTTCATTATTAAGAACCAAGGTATCTAACTTGGTAGCGGTATAGGCAGGGACGGAGCCAGAACCTTTTATTAGACGGGCCAGAGTGTAAATAAAAAATGTATCAAGATAAAAGCCCCAAACTCTAAAGCCCTAGAATCTTTTGCTAGGTCTCCTTCCTGTTGGAAACCTCTTCTTACCATCAAATTTCACAGAAAAACAGTGAAGAATAATAAGTGATGGAAATTGTTTTTTGCCCAAATCTTCTACACAAGAGATCTTGAGATGATGGCCTACCATCAAATTATCATTTTTTATTCCATTGGCATATATTTTAAAAAGTAGCCAAAAAATCAGGTTTTAGCATGATGTGTGCCATGTGAGTTTAGGGCTACTCTTTTGGAATTTGTGTTGTGTGGTATTAAAAACGGACTACCAAATGATACGCTCATAGTCTCAAGATCCCTTGTCTAAATGTAAAATTAGAATAAAATTATGGAGGATCATGCGGATCATGCATTGTACATTAAATTGGAATCATCAGCGACTAATTTGAACAACTTATTTGGCAACTTACAGTAAAAAATGTTTAAATATTATAATTTTTCCCTCAAACTTTTTTGGCATTGAGATCACAGCGATCACTTGATCCGATCCGCCGATACCGATCTGGATCGGTTTTAGGCTAGCCGATCTGGTAACCATTACCGATATTTGAAACTTTGTCTCATAGCACTAATCGGCCAACACCAAAAAAATTCGGTCCATCGGATCGTTACTAGCGGCACCAAAATTTCGGCATAGGCAACTCAAAATAAAAAATGGGAATTTATTTTTTAATTAGAAAATTTTAAAATCATGCGTTTTAGGCTAGCCGATCTGGTGACCAATACCGATATTTGAAACCTTGTCTCATAGCACTAATCGGCCAACACCAAAAAATTTCGGCCCATCGGATCGTTACTAGCGGCACCAAAATTCCGGCATAGGCAACTCAAAATACAAAAAACGAGAATTTATTTTTTAATTAGAAGATTTTAAAATCATGCTTGAAGGAAATCAAGAGCCCGTTTAGTGAAATTTCGAGAAATATCACTAAATTTTTTCTCTATGGATCGAATAACGGTGCCTCGGTGCACGATTCAGGCGGCGCATGAGTTGTTTGCTACCTAGAGAGAGAGCGAGAGAGTACTTGTGGCGGTTGACTTTTGTGACGGCCGACGTAAGCGATGGGCGCGATGGCGACAGATCGATAGTGCCGAGCTGGTGTGAGGCTGCACTGCTGCGAGCTGCTTGGCGCTTGCAACTTGCGAGTTGCGTCGGTGAGAGAGGACGAAAGAGAAGGTTTCAAACTTCAGAGGACGAAAGAGACAAAGAGGCGTTCAGTCTGTTAAGACTTCAAAGTTTAGAGGAAGAAAAGAGAGTGAGGACGAAAGAAAGAGAAAGAGAGAGAGGAGTTTAGTTTTTTAGAGGAAGAAAAGAGAGAGAAGACGAAAGAGAGAGAGCACGAAAAGAGAGAAAACAAAATAGCTAGGTCTTTGAGAATTGTGATGGGGGGGGGGGGTTGTTTTAATTGTTAACTAGGTTAGTAATTAGTTGCTTGGGCCAGGCCATAAAAGGTCTCTTTTATTTTTTTTTAATTGGAGGGGGGCCTTAAAAGGTCTCTTTTATTTTTTTTTAATTGGAGGGGGGCTCCTATTGGCCCTCCCTTAGTTCTGTCCCTCGGTATAGGTATCGGTCCGATCAATGGACCGATACGTATTGGCTGATGCCTGACACCGACACAGTATCGGTGCTACTGCAACCTCTTTTTTTTAGAAAGGTTTAAAAAATAAAAAAATGACTGTATTGATTAATACCGATATAGTATCATTCGATACCAAGACAGTATCAGCTAATACCGATATGGTATTGCACCGATGCCACCCTAATAGCTCTATCAGGGTGGTATCGGTATGGATTTCCGGTGATACCAGTACGTATCGCCGCCGGCTGAGTTTTTGATACATTGTTAAGAATTCTATGGATCTTGATAAGCTGTTGAGTTCTTGCGGAATTTACCATTTCGGTGAAAAAGTATTTTGAAATTCGAATACATAAGAAATTTTGGTTGTGATTTATGGAATTGGAGGTTAGGAAAGCTAGGTATTCTATTTTGGATTCTGAAAGTCAATGCTTTTAACTATTTTGTGTCAGGAGCCTTCCAGAATCCTTAGAATCCTTATTTAGTTGGTGAATGATTAGTTGAGCATTTTAACTTATGTTTTGGACTGTCTTCTATTTGATATTTGTTTACTTAATTTTATTGTTTAGTCCTAATGGAATTTTTGTTAATCGAGAAATAATCCTGAACTTGTCCAAAAGTAAAGAATTATTATAAATATTAATAGAAGTTACTTTTAAGGGTGATGCGTGGCCTAATTTGGGAAATTTTGAGTAATTTGTACTCGACCTATTTGAACTATAAGTTATTAATATTATAGTAGTTGATTCAATCTTAAGAAGTCTATTGATCTTGTTAAGTTTTTTCTTTTTTTTGAAAGATGATCTGGTTAAGTTTTATCGTTGAATTCTTTCAGAAATTTCCATTTTGTTTAGAAATGATGCTGAAACACGAATATAAGAAAGAAATTGGAGTGAAAAGTAGGTGTTCTATTTTGGATTATGAAAAGTCAATGCTTTTTATAATTTTTTGTAGGGAGCATTCCGGAATCACCATTTAGTTGGTGAATGATTATTTGGGCATTTTAACTTATGCTTTTAAGATTTGATATTTGTGTACTTAGTTATATTGTTTAGTCCTTCTGGAATCTTTGGTTAATTGAGAAATAATCCTGGACCTCTACAAAAGTGAAGAATTTTGATAAATTTAAAGCCTGGGCGGTGCCCTAATTCGGCAAAATTTGAGTGAGCTTTTGAGATCTGGTGAAACCTTTGTGCATGGTGGATTAAAAACTTAGGCTGGATTATGTGTGTTAGATCACTTAGAAGTCATTTCAAAGCATGATCTTTCCCTAATTTGCTGGATGTCGACTAATATTTTTACTTAATATTTTTGGGACTTGAAGTTGTCATATCTTAAATACATTTACTTAATTGTGTAGATGCTTGTGTGTATTAGGATGGGGATTAATCTTGATGTTTTAGTTCCACCGTCGAGTTGTTCTTGAACTTTCAATTATGTTGGGAAAGGATACTGAAGGATGGGGATAATCAGATATTCTAGTTATGAGAATTGGACTTAAGGAAGCATGGTTTTCTATTTGGACTCTAAAAAGCATGCTTTTTAACTTTTGTGTGTGGAGAATCATTTGGAATCTTTGTTTTGTTGATGAAATGTTTCTTAAAAAGCTTTAATGACCTTCATCGCAAGTTGTGGAGCTAGAATTCGTTAAAGGTTAGGGTCGTGTTAAGATTTCCTGCCAAAATCTTAGCCAAAGCACTTTTTAATTTTGCAGTATGATATGCAGATGGAAGGCGTTTGCGCGTACACCCAAACAGCCCCTGGGTTGTATTTATAATTTATGAAGTCTTTGTTCATTAGTTTGTAGATAGAGCATCTAAACTGTTGTTGTGCAGAGAAGCTTCTGTCGTCTTTCATTAACTGAGCAATATATAGTTATCTTTTTTATGTTGTGTAGTCATGTCCTTTTGACTTGTTTAATTTTATATTTGAACTTCTTCCGACTAAGACCGTACGTTGAGGATGGAATTTTTCTGTACATGGAATCGAGTTCTCCCAGCCACGGGAAAATGGTGCATGTCAATTTCGACAAACGTAGAAATGTTTTTTCTTATTTTCTCATGGTATTTTAGGTAGGTTTTCTATGGAGAATTTAGGGATAGCTCTGTAATCAGATAGTTGTTTGAGTTTTTTTATTTTTTTAATCATTTTTCATTATTTTTGCTATTTTTTTTAGTTGTAGACATTTTGTGTTAGAGTTAGTATTTCAGAAATCCAATTTGATTATTATATAGGAACAAGTTTTTTCCTTTCCTTTTTTATTTTATTTTAGAGTAAAGTATTATAATTATTTCTAGGATTTTTTTAAAGAAGAACTATTGAAGAGGTTTGAGGTATTTCCCTCATGAGCCCTCAGAAAAGATATTTATATCCTCATAAATCTCCTTGTTTTAAATACAATGTGGGAAACACATCTGGGGTTATAGACATGGTTTCTTATTCATACGTCTACCTGAAACTCTGATAAATATCAGATGATCTTTATTTTTTTTGTATTGGACCATTAAATCCCACACTGCTAATGCAGCTTAGAAGGATATCATGTTTTTCAAAATTTTTGCTACCCTGATACATACTGAACTTGTATGCACATCCAAGTCCATCCATCATATTCGATTATGGGATTATATGGCGTGTTTACTTTGATCCCTTGTTTTGTATTCCGAATTTTGGCTGAGACATTTGATTTGAAGGATTGATTTCTTTTACTTGAAGTTTAAATTCAATTGTAGCTTCCTGTCTCATTCTGGAAATCTTGATATTCATTAAAGAAAAGGAGATGAAATTTATTCTCCTATCAATCTCTCATGTTCCCATTAACAATTAGTCAATTTGATTAGAGAAAAAGATGATGGGTATGAAAAAAAATCTATGTTAAAATGCAGAAAACTAGAATATTGAGCTGTTTGACTCAAACTATGAGTCTGAATTATTACATGCTTCCATTTTCAGGACCCACCTGAGTTTTTTCTTTTTAGAGAAAATGGATATAACGACAATGGATCGGAGGACACTGACGCTGCTAGGAACAGGGTCATGTGTGGTTCTTGCGGTGCATTTTACTGTACAGCTGCTGTCACAGCATCTTTTCTACTGGAAAAATCCAAAGGAACAAAAGGCAATAATAATAATCATACTCATGGCCCCTATATATGCCATTGTCTCCTTTGTTGGTCTGTTAGATATCCGGGGAAGTGAAACCTTCTTCACATTCTTGGAATCGATTAAGGAATGTTACGAGGCCCTAGTAAGTACCTGGTTCTGAATTTGATATACTTAATCTGCTTGCCAAATCTTATTAAGTATCTTCTCCTGCATTGCAGGTGATTGCGAAGTTCTTGGCCTTGATGTACAGTTACTTGAATATTTCTGTTAGTAAAAATATACTTCCAGATGGAATCAAAGGGAGAGAGATTCACCATTCTTTTCCCATGACTCTTTTTCAGGTGAGACTTTATGTTTCCTCCCAATTTATATTCCTCGACAGAAATTTTCTCCAATATGTCTGTTCTCATGGTAAGTTTGTTTTCTACTGGAAGTGTATATGGTCTTCAATCATGATAGATATTATATTAGTTATATAATATAACCAAGGAAGTATATCTTATAGCTCTGGTTCTTTATGTGAGAAAAGGAGAATGGAACATACATTCAAGTGTAGCGTGAAAACTCTACACTCGGGTGCTAGATCACTTTCTACATGGCACATGATCAAGAGTTGGCCCACATCCTCCAAAGGTTCACCAGGCCCTTTAGGATTTTAGTGTTTTTTATTTTTATTTTGGACATGTATGCCCTTCATTTCAGGTTAAAAGATGTGGATTATCCTCCTAAAAATTTTCCCCATTGATCACACATTCAGCAGTGATAGATCAGGTTTTTATTTATTTTTATTCTTTCAAATGGTTCGTTGACCGACCTTGTGCATGTGCACGTGGAACCCGATCCTCCGGTTGGGTTCCATTTTTGCTCCCAGATGGCTTGAGTGTAGCAGCCAGCGCTAATCTCGAACTTATAGTCTCGGGCCTCGTGAAAAAAATATATGTGCCTGCTGTGGTTTACCTCAGTTCAGAAACCTGTCGTCACTGAGTTTGGAAAGCGGGGTTGTAGTGTTTAGTGGTTAAGTTGGAGTATTTTGGTTTCCTTTTATTTTGCTTAATCCTCCAAGTTGACTTACGTTTAAGTTTGATGTTTGACCCAAGGCTTAGGCCAAGGATGTAAAGAAGTGGCGTATTCTACTTCACACTCGCACACCCCTATATATTATAAGCTGTATTTTTATATATTTAATTTATAATTCATCGATCTGTTCATTTGTTCATTGTTTCTATTATTCTTAGAGAGCAACTTTGCCGATCACAAAGGACCACATGACAGCCCAGTTTTACACAACATCCTACATATCTTTGACCAATCCAAGTGGTTTAACTAGCAGCCCATCTTCGGCATGTCTCAGCCGAAGAATCATTCCTATGAGAAGATCAGGCCACTTCAATATCAACCATTAAAAAAATATGCACGACTGTCCATATCAAAGTGCATAAGGTTGGATGGTTCAATTCCCCATTGAGACTGATTTTTAGGCACATGATAGGATCTACCACTTTAATGACTTGGATTGCCCAAAAGAAGTTCCAAGCATTTGAAAAGTCAGGTGGTCAAACCCATTCTGCAATGAGGCGGTCATATCCCATTTGTTATTATTATTATTACCACCACTACTACCTCTGCTAGTAGTACTAGCTCCTAGCTCAGGTTAGGAAAGTTTTCTCTGAGCTTCAATATTCACTATTGCTTAACTAGACTGGTTTTGAAAAAATAGTAGGTCATTATACCAAAACTGATTCCTTGTTTGCTAAGCTTTTTCATTAACCGATCCTTGTGAACACAATATTCATTTGATCTAATTTATTTCACAACGAATCATGTTTTGCTAAATTGCCCAAAAAACAACGGCTGCCCAGGATGAGCGGGAAATTTAATAGCAAACTATAAGCTATGTTATATTACTAACATAGCTCTTATTACACTATGCTTACTAGCTTGTCGATCGCTACTAAGCTAGCTCACCATCATTCACTAACTCAATATCTAATGTAGCAAATTGCCAGCTCAATAAAAGCAGTCTAACAAAAAAAACTACATCTTGCGAGACCTACACTAGATTGCTGCTGCAACTACTACTGCAACTGTCACTACTACTACTGTTTTATTTTATTTACTGAACATATTAATGTTTGTTATACTTCACTTTCAGTGCTCATATAACTTGAACTTAGCTCATATAACTCAAAATTAGTATGTCAGTTCCCGAGTTCTAATCAGCTGAGTCAAGAAACAGCTAACCTACATTATATTTGACATAAGCTGAATTTTTATAACATTTGAGTTTATACCAATGGTACCTGATTCCTGATTCTCTTAGCTCGAATACGGGTTCCTAATTTGCAATTCGCTGGATCCAAGCGAACCCGGTTCACTAATAGTAGGATGAATTCTTAACGAAAACTAAAATCTAAAAATATTTTAAATAAACTCTAAATGTTATATAACATAGAATATAGTTTTCATTTACTTTCCGAAAAACAAAATATATATAATATAGTTTGCAATTATTTAACAAAAACTTGCAAGGACATCTGGTTAGAGCTGTTATGCTCAATGCACAGGTGCAGGGATTGAAACCCACTAGATGTAATTTTTGAGTCAATGCTGTCTATAGCTGGTTCCGGTTCGCTCGCTAATGGCGAATTGCACCGAACTGTGAACCGCGAACCGCGAACCGGTTCGCTCCATTCCGGTTTGCGGTTCGCAGGGTTACCTAGCGAATCGGGTAACCCTGGTTTAGACAACATAACCAAGTCTGATCAAATGAGCCGACTCAGTCGAGTACAAACTCTATCTGCAAATTTCTGAACGTCGTTTCTTTTATCACTGCCTACATTTGCCTTTGTCCCTGCTCAGCCACCAAACCGAGTTAAAACTTTGCTTCGAATTTTTCAACCTTTTATGAAAGATATGTACCTAACTTGTGTTCCTCAAACAACAGCCTCACACTGTTCACCTGAACCATCAAACATTGAAGCTCCTAAAGAATTGGACATGGCAGTTCGTTATTATCCGGCCAGTGTGCTCTATTTTGATGATAGTGCTTCAACTTCTCGGGCTCTATACCAGTTGGATTAGTTGGACTTTCACCATAGTACTGAATGTTTCTGTTTCCCTGGCTCTGTATTCTCTCGTAGTCTTCTACCATGTGTTTGCAAAGGAATTGGCGCCTCACAAGCCTCTATCAAAGTTCCTGTGCATCAAAGGGATCGTCTTTTTCTGCTTTTGGCAGGTAAATCTCTCATGCTCTCTGTTTTCAATTTGGTGCATGTGGATAACCTTATTACTTTTATTTTGAAAATTTAAAACAATGTTGAAGAACTTGGTTCAAAATCAGAAAATGTTCTTCTGGTTTCCAAGTCCTACTCAGCTGGGTCAATATAAAACTTAGCGATCTTGGTTTGGACTCTACTTTGATCCCTGGCCTAACTAGGTCAGCTAGTCCAAGTTCCATGTTGACCAACAAGGTTTTTTAGCATTGTTTTAAACATTAACCAGCTTTCTTCAGAAAGCCAGTGCTGACAGGCCACTTCTTTTATAATGGCCATACTGAATGTTTCACAAAGCATGTGTTGGCTGCTTGCTGTGGCATTAGAGGCAACTGTTGGATCACCATTGGAGCTTGATCAAATGTTGCTTCAACAGGAGTATGTATTGTATATAATATGGGTGTGTGTGACCCACCATCTCTTTTCTTTTAAGTTGAATGTTTCATGGCTACCATATTTTCATCCGCATTGATATTGAATAATATCATCATAATTTGAACCCTAATCGCCAATGGTGTTTGTAACCTTCAAAACAGTTTGTTTCACAAAGTTATTGTGGTTTCATTTCTACTGTTCTTGGGTTATATGGAAGCATGATGTTGATCTAACTAGCTACTGTGGGGTCGAGTGATTAATTTTATGTTATCTTGGACATGGACATTTGTCGATTTAATACATTGGAACCCGGAAAATCCAACACACAAATAAATTTGCCTCTATGATTGTTATGAAGTAGATAAATACTTGAGTTCGAGTCGCGCCTGGTTTTACCTGATATGGATGTGGTTTGCGGGCGATTATGTCCATCCTATAACTGTTCATTTGTCCTGGACTGCGGTCCTTTACTTGACTTTCCAAAGTATGCGATTGGTCAGATGGTTAGGAGCATCTGGTCAGTGTAGTGTACCATGCACTAAAATCTGATTGGGATAATGTTCTCGAAAATGGATATGATGCCTTTTCTCTTATCATTGGCAGGGAATTATGCTTGATATCTTAGCCTCGTCCGGAGTCATCCGATCTCACCATTTCTGGTTAGACGTCGAGCACATACAAGAAGCCATACAGAACGTCTTAGTATGCGTAGAGATGGTCATGTTCTCTGTTATCCAGCAGTATGCATACCATGTTGCACCCTATAGTGGAGATATCGCTGCGAAGCTGAAAGGGAAAAGTGAGTGATCTAAGAATCACTGGTTCCCCTGAGATATTCATGCATCGCATTATTATCCATATGCTGTAATGCACGGGGTATTAAAATCCGGTAAATCTTTTCCTTATTGTGCCTTTTAATACAAATGCTACATTGTTGTTCAAACTTAGCTGGAATGATGAGTAAAGCTATGATGGTGTATGCTTAGTTTTTCTTTGGTTGCTTATTATATAGAATGCTTGGGTTGTATAATGTCTGTTAGGATCAAGGTTTGAAATATATATATATATATATATATATATATTTATATTGGAGACAACCCCACCAGCCAGGTCAATTTAGTGCCACGATAAAGAAATAGTGCTAAATCGGAGCTGGTATCCAATTTTTCTTTAAATATTGGCAATTTTTTCCGATGTTACAAGGATATTGCGGAGATTTCAATATTTGGCGGTTGTTTGTTTGTTGGGAAAAAAAAAGGAAATAAGTTCGGAAGTCAAAATAAAGTAGGAAACTAAATATTTCTAATTTAGAGCATGTATGGCAAAGCTCATGGAAAGTAAATTTATTATTTATTCTTTATAGGTAAAGTATAAAAGAAATTCTATGGAAAGTCTTTTTTAGATATTTGATACGACTGGTTTTTTATCCAGTTGGGCAAGAAAATGAGTAATTTTTTTCTTTTATTAAAAAATAATCTATATGGAGTGGAAGAAGATAGGGCATAGGGGTTATTGTGTGCATTTTTAATGGAGTGGAAGATGGTTGTGCGTTAATCTCCCGTGGGAGGCTTTATGCCTCTGGGAGCTCAGCAAGAGGAGATTTAGTTGTGTTTCATTCTGCGATGCAACATAGAAAATATTCTTTTTATATTTTAATTTACATAAGGTGTTAGGCTTGTGTACTATTAAAAGTGTACTACTCATTCTCTTTATACATGCACTACTATTTTATTTTACTGAATCATGTCTATGTGATGATCTCGTTAACGGGCTAGTATCTAAATCTGTGCACTCTATATCCGCCAATATTCTTATTTTCTAACAGCTAATATTGAAGATCCTTGATCGGGCGTATATAATTGATTTATACGTGTGATTCTCTAAGATGTGTTCCAATCATGGGTAGTCACTTAGACTGTTTACATTGATCTCAAATATTTGTCACATGACATAACGGTGAGATATTTTTTAATGGTGTGAGATCAAATGACTATTTTAATGGTGTAAGATCATTCAAAGGGTTATTTTCGTTTTACGCCATATCACTGAGACGGCTCAGTCTCAAACCATGTTTATGCCTCCCTTTTTATACGCCCACACCTCCTGTCAAAGAGAGGAAATTTATGTTTTTTTAATAAAATCTCATTTTTTTCCCTCTGATAGCAGGAAAAACTAAGCATATTTGAAGTGTATGACACTATCTCTTTTAACAATTAAAAAGTGGTTTGAAATTAGAAATACGAGTGGCCAAGTCTATTCCAGGATCATTTGAACTTTTCTTCGATTTTTCATTAATTTGTTCAATTTTTATTTTTATTTTTTTTATTTTAACATGATTATTTCAAGTTTTCCATTTAAAAAACAGCATATTTATGTCCTGTTTATTCAACTGTACCTGCCTAAAAAATGAAAACCTAATAATAAACCACCTCTGCTGATGGCAAAGGAAAAAAAATGTTCGATGCATTTTAAAATTTGGTTTTTCTCTTGTTTTGCTATTACTCAAGCGTAGCCTCCGATTTCCTCTTGTTTTGCTACTACTAAACTAATTTTAGTCTCACGAAAATCAATTAATCGATCGTGTGCACACGCCTGTGCTTGACCGTGAGTTTTCTACCATTGAGGATTGCATGTTGAAATGTACATTAACAATCGTAACCTTTTTCATTTACTCCCATAAACAAAATATTAATTTATTTATTGATCTGACTGTTCACAACAGTTGGATCCTGGATATAAAAGGAGCTCTTCCGAAACCAAAAGAGGATCATCGAAAATCAGCGATCTCTTTTCTTTTTCCCATATGTTATTTTCGAGTTTTTGTTTTCTTGAGTAAACAATTGTTGTGGTGTGAGTAGATCTACTCTCAATGCTCCAGAAAAAATTCGTGGGTAATGAGCTGTTGTCTCCTGGAGGCGGCGTGCTGGTAACCCTGTGCACCGGTCCATTACCCAATGCGGGGCGAATTGTGTTAAAGTGACCGGGTCTGCACCTCATCTGCGCCTCAGTTCACTTGTTCATCATTAGTGTATCGATCAGCAGTCAATCACTCTACTCACATTTAATTTTGGATATGGCTGAGATATATTTTCTGTATTTTTGTATAAATTATTGTCTTGCGATAACAAAAAGAGCATAAATCTTGTCGTCATCCTTTTACCGGCTATAAACTACCAGCCGCTGAATGGCCTGGGGTCCAAACCAAGGGTTGTTGACCGATATATATAGGGCGATATATCCCATATATATACCAAATACATCCAATTTAAATCGGACTGTAACTTATGAAAAAAGAAGGAAAAAAAATGAAATGAATCCATTAGGGCTGATACACATTGGTATCGGCCGATATATCGGGCATGCATAGATCCAGCACTGATTTTAATCCAATATACCTGTACTTATCTCCTCCCCTTCCACTCTAATGTCACATATCATAAGGTGTCGAAATCATATCAACTCTCTTCTACACATTTGCCAATAGTCATACTACGAAATAATTTTGCTTACTCATCTCTTTCTTCAACTATGAAATTCTCGATTTTCCACGCCATAAGGTCTTCCCCCTCTTTCACCATTTGCTCATATTTCTTTTTCTAAGTACCTTATTTCCACCCACAAATTCTTTGAGTTCACCCACATAAGTGGGTGGACAACATAGGCAAATTGAATCTTTAGTTCCACCTATATATTCAATTTATTTTTGAAACGTTCAAATCCACCGACCGTTTTCTTTTGCTATACACCCACATTATCTTCCCTCTTCATCTCCCCGTGCTTGCGCTATATTTGAATTCTGTTCCTCTGAGGCCTTGTACACCCACATCGTCTTTCTCAATCGTCTTTTCGCGCTGTGCAAAGTTAGGAAGGGTTTCCGTGGCTGTACGAACCCTTTTTAGACTCGTAGCATATACCCACATCGTCTTCCCCAAACTTCTTCTCGTGCCGCAAGAACGTGAGAAATGGATGAAGAATGAGATTTGAAGAGTGGTGAAAAAACCCTCAGTTCTTGTTAGGGTTTGGGGGGCAATGACAGTCAACGGTATGAGGTAATTTTAATTTTTGTATTTATTTTATATAATCTACATGTCAAATTAAAGATCTTGATAGGGTTCGTTGATTGTTCATCATATTTAGTTATTTTTATATTTTGAGTACCTTTAAATCCACCAAACAAATATTTGAGTTCACCCACAGTAAAACACATTGATTTGGTTGAACTCAAAGATTTGGTGGGTGGATTTAAAGGTACTCATTTTTTGTTGTGGTTCCAAACCAATCGTCGATTATGTGATTGAATTGATCGTCAGAGTGTGAAATGAATGATTTTCGTCAATGGCCTACGGCTTCCTATAGAAGAAGGCTTACAAAAGCCCAAATTGAAGGATCATCCGAATCGAGGTCCTTAGATTCTGAAAATATTGTTGGTAATTCTGGGATTTTAGCAATAGCTGTTAAAGCTGCAACGACAATGATATCCGAATCTTCGAGTGAAGTCCCATCTGTATTAAATGTAGAGATGCAAGAAGGGAGAATATTAGAAGAGAGAGTGGAAGATGAGAGAGTAGAGGGGAATGTGATAGAAGAGATGGTGTAAGAAGTTATTGGAGAGGGGAGAGTGGATGATTGTAGACACCCCCATTTTGCCCTCTCAGAATATACAAAGTTGTTCGGTTAACCTTTGACCCCAACCTTAATGTGGGACCACATACTGAAACAATAGTATATGGCTGGACACAGGCTGAAACAATAGCACTATGACTCAGGCCCCATAACCCTAATGTGGAATCATATACTGAAACAATAGTATATGGCTGGACACAGGCTGAAACAATAGCACTGTGACTCAGACCTCATAACTCTAACGTGGGGATCATGCACTGAAATAATAGTACATGACTGAACACAGGCTGAAATAATAGCTTTGTGGCTTAGGTCCCAACGTAGGGAGATTATATATTAAAACAATAGTATATAGTTGGAATGCAGACTGAAACAATAGTCTTGTACTTTAGACCCTTTAGCCCTAATATGTGAGACCATATACTGAAACAATAGTATGTGGCTGGACAATAGTATATGGCTGGGCACAAGCTGAAATAATAGCTTTGTGGCTTTGGCCCCATAACCCTAAATCGAGAATCATGCACTAAAACAATAGTACATGACTGAACAACAAGCTGAAACAATAGCTCTGTGACTCAAATCCCGACGTAGGAGGCTATATACTGAAACAATAGTATATAGTCGAAATATAGACTGAAACAATAGTCTAGCATTTCAGACCCGACCCAAACTCGGACAACCCCGAATTTCATGCCTGCAATCCTGCATGTAATTCGATTGCACGCCAAACCACACACGTGCAATTAGTCCCCCTTCTAGACCAAACTCTCTTTCCCAGACCATCTCGAGACTCGATCATGCGCTTCATATGAAATGAAGCGATTGGATTGAGTGCCCCACCACCGGCGCGCAATTGCCCTACACCCGACCTAGTCTTACACTCCTTGACCCCCCAAGTTTCCTTGATTGAGCGCTTCGAAAGAGACGCTTAATCGGATTGCACATGCCCATCAGGCGCGTAATTAGTCCTAACATCGTTAAAAGAAGTCACATCACTCAAAGCGATTAAGCACTGGAAAACTAGCACGTAATTCGTTTAAACGCCTGAAACAGGGTGTTTAATTAGAAAAACACCAATAAAAGCTTTTTCTTAATTCAGCCCAAGGAGGTTGGATCTTTTTTGTAGTTTCAAAAATTCGAGCAATTGAAAAATTCAGAGAATAGAACGAACACAGAGAGAGACCGAGCAGTGACTTCAAACATCGAATTCCGAGATCCTTCCTTACAGCCCTGGCCTTAGGTAATAATTTAGTTTTAATTTTCGACCATAGTTCTTAGTCTCTAGATTTAGGAATTTTATTAGTTTTAATTTTCAGTTTTAGACCATAACACCCTTTTTAGACCGTAATTTTTTTTATATCTGGTTATAGTTCTCCGTTTCTAAAACCAGTCCTTAATCTGACGGTCTAATTTATCGACCTTAGGCTTTAATTTCATTCTAAAATCTTAATTTTCAGTCCTATCATTAATCTCTAGTTCTAGGTCTTAGGCTCTAGAACCTGTCCTTAATCACACGGTCTGATTTTCTGATTTCGAACCCGAATTCGGTCCTAGAATCTTAAATTATAGTTTTAACTCCTTAGTTTAATCCTTTTAAAAATCTTAAATATTAATTTTAATTTTTATAATTCTAGTTTCTCAATGTGATTCCTAATTATAATCCCGAAATCGACTCGAAAAAGCTCAAAAATACTATTTTATAATCCAAAGTCTAATTTATCTTTAATCTCAGTCACCCGATTTGTCCAAGGGAGCTTACGGAGGGTACTCAGGAACGAGGCTGATCGATTTTAAATGTAACCCTTGCAAGTGCACAAGATCTATTGCAGTATGGCAAGAACAAAGGTGTCGAACCCACAGGGAAATCTTGAATTTTAATTAATTCTTTCAGAGATTTAAAAACGTCCCCAAGGAAGTACCAAAGGGCAGATTCAATTTAACCAAAAATTTATCACTTTTTCTAAATGCAAGAAAAATAAATTAATCTAAACAACTAATTACTGATGAATCTAAGAATAATATTTAAATAAGATCAAGAAATATGCTACCCCAGATTTGTACCCCCTTTCATTAAAGAATCATTCATTCATAAAAATGATTTGAAATAAAGTATGATCATCAATCCGGCATACCCTATCTAAAAACAATGACTCAGCCTATCATTGCGGTATGAGTCATGTAAGAAGCATAGCGTATCTCGTGATGTGTAGATCAAAACAATAAAAACATTAGACTATGGTATTAATCATAAATATGAGTACTTATCTGGGGATCGCATCTTTCCCGATCTACTGATTTAGCCGCTCATCTTTGGTGTATGATCTCCTTGTTCATTCAAAGTCATTCCTCTTTTTATTTCTTCCAAAAATCTTTGGTTACAATGCCTTTTCCTAAATACAATCTATGAATATAAAAGAAAGACAGTGCAAATCCTAAGTACAATCTACCTAAATCAATCCCTAGAAGAAGAAGAAAAGAAGAACTTTTAAAAAGATGCTCAGAGGAGTCTAAAACCAAAAATAATAATGAATAAATAATCCTCTCCAAAAACTCTAAAAAAAGAAAAGCTAAAACTAACTCTCTAATTATCTATCTCTAATTCCTATCTCTAATTCTTGCTCCTAATCTTTGCTCTAATTTTTGCTCCCATTTTCGAAGTGTTTGATCCGCTTTAAATAGAGCCGAAGTTTCCCAGCCGCAGAGGTGTTCCAACTCGAAAATTTAGGGTCGATTAATTGACCCAATAGGGTCGATGCATCGACCTCCCAGATTTTCGTGAATTCCCGCCGAACTTTACATCAGACACTGCTTCAGTATTTTGGCCATAACTTTCTGTCCCGAACTCGGATTGAGGCGATTCTTGCGCCGTTGGAAAGCTGATAGAAAGATCTACAACTTTTGTGTTTTAATAATTTCATAATTCGTCCGTCGTGAATGTCCAAATTGAGCTACAAGTCGCACTAAGTTCTCGATGACCCAAAGTTGCAGTGTTTTGACATTATTTTCAGAATTCTTGGGCTGTTTTCTGCACTTGGCTTGTATTTACCTGAAACACTTCAAATCTAATAATTCTTATCAGATAGCCTTCATCGGATAGCTAAATATAGGTATCTATGGGTGAAATATCATCATATTTCACTACTCATCAGAGGCCAATCCTCCTTAGCATAGCGGGCCTAAAACCTTTTTTTAGAATTATTTTGCTATTCTAAGTAGGATTAGAAAATAAGTTCTATTACTTCTTGTTAGATTTTTAGTATAATTGACATGCTTTATTTTTATTAAATCCTTAGAATTCATTGCTTTGATTATAATTCTAGAGAAATCAGTTCCTTTATTTTAATTGAACTTTAATAAAGTTGATTCATTGCTTAAATTGGAATTTTAGTAAAATTAGTTCTTTGTTCTAATTAGAATTCTAGTAGGACTATTATAATTACTCCGATAAGAATTTTAGTCAAATCATTATATTTATTCAAATTAGAATTGCAGTACAATTAGTATACTTGTTTTACTTAGAATTCCAGTATAATTAGCATGCTTGATTTAATTAAAGTTTTATTGGAACTAATATACTCGAATTCCTGGTACAATTAGGAGATTGATATTAATTAGAATTCTAATAAGATTAGGACACTAATATTAATTAGACTTCTAATAAGATTAGGAAATTAAGATTAATTTGACTCCTGATAGTATTAGAATACTAGATTAACTTATTATAATAAATCCACATAACTAAAATCACAACAGAATTGGGAAATCTAAATTGATTAGAGCTACAACGATAACATGGGAAGAAAAGGAAAATTAAACTATCTAAATTATAAGAAGAGACATAGCTGCTGACGTTCGTAGGCAGACGATTTAGTAAAGAAGTAACCCACACCCGCTCTAAAGCGTGATCATTAACATATTACAGCGTCGTTAAATATCTGCAGCTGGCGATTGCAACAAACTAGGAACCTTCCTAGAAACCCGCCCTAATTTTCATTTTACTTCCATCATTCCAAACGCCGCATCGCTAGAGTCTACTTGGACAGAATTGGGCTACTGATTCAATGGGGACCGAGAAGAACCCAGAAAAAGCGCGCACCAACAGACTGGCGATCGCGATGGGACCCTTTTGCAAACTCTTTTTTTTAGATAGTTAGTTTTTATTTTATTTCTCTGTTTTCCTTTCCATCGCATCATTTAGATTTCCTTTTAAATATATGTGTCTTCGTCAAAGACTCGAGATGCCTGGCATACGAAGAGTAAGCTTAGGAGACCCACCATTATAGGGCTATCATAACAACCCCGTGTACGAAGAAAAACCACCTTAAAATTTCAGCCCACGACAACCTGAGATTAATATGGCTGGCAAATAAGAAAATCCCTTCTCTACCGCACACATCGGTAATAATCATAATGGGAGAGATGGTAGCACTGGACAAAACCTTACTGCTCAACAAATCATAGAGCTCAGTATTCAAAAAATACAAAGAGGAGATGATGACTCCGAGGAATTACTTTAAGGATTGACCACTACATATGAAACCATCAGGTCACGATAATTTTCAGAAGAACAAGAGCGATAGGAGAGGCCACCTCCTACGCCGAGCACGGTGTCAGCCCGCGTCATACCGTTGAGAGAACATGCTTACACATTCTTTAACGATGACTCTCTAGACAAGGTTGGCTCAAGGGTTGCTCCAAAAGATAACACCATCAAAATCGAAGATCTCTAAAAAATGCTCGATGAGTACATGGCCAAGACAGAGCGCCCGGATCACTCATTCGGATTCGACAAATTCTGTCGCGACGTCGAATTTAACTTATTAATAGAATTTAAGCCGCCGAAATTTACCAAATATAACGGCACGGGAAATCCGAACCATCACCTGGCCATCTTTTGTAACGATTATCGACCCATACGCGACAATCAAAGACTTTTCATTCACTATTTCCAACGCTCATTAGAAGGACAAGCTTTTGATTGGTTTGCGGGACTCCCGCTTTATAAGATAGAAACTTTCGATGATTTGGTCGGTCAATTCCTAGACCAATACAAACACTTGATGCAAGAGACAGTCAGTCTCAACGATCTGATGGCGACCAAGCAAGGACCCGATGAAGAATTTACCGACTTTATCGCTAGGTGGAGAAAACTTGCTGCTAGGACCGACACTTTAATGAAAGAGAAGGACTCGGTTGATGTTTTTATCGACAATACTAGGGAGTCGCTAAAAAGCGCACTTGTCATAAGTGATTGCCCCAACTTCACTGCACTCCACTCCCAGGCATCCCGACTAGTAGGACATATTAAGGGTGGAGATCTCGCACTATTCATAGTCACGTCGAAAGCAGGCTCTTCCAGCGAATCAAAATAAAAAAATAATAAGAAAGCCTCATGAACTGAGCAACTCTACCAAGGACAAAACTCTAGTAACGGGAACTTCCAACCACGAAATTTCAGATAAAATTAAAGTCAACAACGGTACACCAACCAAAACTAAGGTGCTAATCAACAAAGATACGCAAATCAAAACCAAGGCCAGAAGCAGAATCAGGGTCACTATCAGAACAGAAACCAATACCCTAACACATATTAGAACCAGAACACGACACAGAACCGACTGGCCCACGCGCCGAATTATAATAACGTACCCCCATCGCAAAATTTTAATCCAGCTAGAGGCCCCTATCAGCCGAGGCGGGAACACTATCCCCCTCTACCTGATACGATCCCTAACATCTTCTGTCTCCTTAATGCTAAGAATCTCCTCCGATTCTCGCAAGAAAGACCCTGACCATGGCCTATAAATCTAGACTATAGTAAATACTGTGCCTTCCATCAATACGGGGGGCACAACCTAGAAGACTGTTGGGTCCTCAGGGACGTAATCTATGACATGAATGACCAAAATCAAATCGATTGGGAAGTGCTTAGGAATCCTAACCCCAACAATAATCAACCCTAGTAAAACTTAAGAATTATTAATAACCCTATGCCTAATCACAACCAAGTAATACCAGTCCAGGTCATCACTGTGGATCTCCTCGGTCAGCCCTCCTTCTAGCCTTCCACCTTAATCACTCATATCTAACCCTCCAACACTTTTGCTACCCCTGCGAGAGTTCCTTCACCCCCGCATCTCTCGGCCTTGATCACTCGCATCGCCCCACCGAGCCCACCTCCCCATCCAAAATTCACTCAGATACGAGTCCATTCCTTTAGGGCCAAGAGACCATTCCTCCATAATCACCCACCAAAACCTTCAACCCCTCAAAATCCTGAACTAATGCCATTACCACTCCGTTCGTCCGATTCTGAACCCGAGTACGGAGATCACGTTCTTCAAACTGCAGCCCAAATTGCTGCATGGGTAGAAAGTGTCACCCGGAAGACTCAAAGCCGAGAGAATGAAACAAAGACTGATTGTCTACTAAATATAGAAGAAAGAAAGCGAGAAGAACATCCTGACCCATGTGAGACACTGGTCTCTGCTTTCCTGGAGGAGGATTACACACAGTACCTCTCACCTTGGAGCGACACCGTGCAGGCACGCGCTCTGACCTCTAATTTAACTCACTTCACAAATACATCAACGTCGAGCCACGTCAGGTTCGGCCAACAATCGACGTGCCCGATTCTCAAGTCGGGAACCAATTATCCACCTCTGCCTTTCCCTCGAAATAAGGATTTCACGAATGCACAACCACCAGAGGAGAATATAAGGGAAAGAGAGGTTAACTTGCCACCCCCACCTCACATCATCCCTCCACCAATTCTTGCACCTCAATCACTCCAATCACCTGCACCTAAGGCTCATCGGCTAGGCAAAAAAATGGAACTCGAGCCAGGACAAGAATATGATCATCTACGGCATCTCCAAAAGATCTCAGCCCAGATATCCATACTAAAACTCATCAAGAAGTCGCCTGACCATCACCGACTGTTGATAAAGACACTTGAAGACACACAAGTGGATGAGGACACGACCCTAGATGAGCTTCATCAAATCGCCTTGGTTATGGCGCAACCTCCAGTGCTTACGTTCACAGATGCAGACATGTCTAAAGAGTCGCTCTACAGAAGTGCGGCTCCCATATATCTTACAATCATAATTAGAGGGTTCTCTGTACCCCATGCGTTGGTTGATATGGGAACAAGACTCAATATTTACCCTCTCACAATATTAAAGACGCTCAAATACACGGAGCAAGACACCAGACCCTCGGCACTGTCACTCATAGCTTATGACAGCTCACATCGTTTCGTTAAGGAACTATTAAACTTCAGGTTCGCCTTGGACTTGTGACAAAAGATGTTACCTTTCATGTTTCTGATTCCTCTAGTACGTACAATCTTATCTTAGGAAAAAAATGGTTAGAGTCAATGAAGGCTGTCGCATCCACAAACCATCAATGCATCAAATTCCCATACGAGGACTCTATTGTCCATATATACGCTGATGCACCCCTCCAGGAGATGGATACTGATTACGCGGGAAGTATTCCGACCGCCCATGATTTTGTATTAAACACATGACACATTCAAAAGACTCGAATCCCTGATGAGGCAACCGTTGCAGAAGTCTGTCCCCCTACCCCTCCTAGTTCTTCCCCGATGCGTCAACGAAAATTAATGAGAAGAGAGGTCAGCCTAGACCTCGCCAAACTTTATAACATCAACCCTACTACGACGAAAGGGTGAGATCTTATGTATCAACTCGGATACATCCCCTACACCGAACTTGGTAAGAATAAGCAAGGTCGTGTAGGACCTGTCGTCCCGATGAAAATACACAAACACATAGGGTTACGTTATCAATCGGACGGCCCACAAGCCGACTTGTTCCCTACCTCACCAAAATGGTCTCTATATGACCACTTCATCTATGGGAACACTGAGAAAGCAAATGTGCCAAGGCAGAAGGAAGTGTCCTTCACTGAATCCCAAGAAGCGGAAATCTAGTGAATGGCCAGAGCATTTAGTGACTTAACGAATCTAAATGACAATATTGATAAATCGCTCGAGGGAGTCAAACCCTTGTTTGATACTAAAGTGTCTATAGAAAAGAGGAAGAAAGAACCTTCAGAAATCGAGCAATGAGTAGAAGATTGGGAATCCATTGAAGACGAAGATTTTCACATAGCAACCTTATAAGATGATGGAGAGTACTTACATTCAACATGGGAAGAAGACGACACCCACAAGAGAATCTTAACTCGTATAGCATCGGCCTCGACCTCGACCTTGAGGGATGGGAATGCCCGTGGGATTCCTATTGCATCGCTCGCCCATACCAACCCCTCTGTAGAGCATGCACCAACATATTAGAACGCTTCGCTAATTGGATTCAACATCCTACAATAGTAGAACCAAATCACCCCGATCTCATGACAACAGAAACAAATAGCGACTTACCCACTTGGCCACCAGCACAAGGAGCAGAAAATCTCAACAGTCATTTAGTTGACCCAAGGGGAAACACTCACATCGCCCTCATAATGTTTGAAGAGGAACTTGAACTAGACGCTTCTTCATCCCCAGATGTGCCATAACTCAAAATATTCTGGAAATCCCTAGAGGAAGAGTGGCAACCTCCCTCGAGTGATGACGAAGACTACTGGATATACCTCCCTGCACTCGAGTTAGCCGAGCAAGCTAACTTAGGACTCCAAGCACTGTCAGATTAAAAAGATGAATTTGATACTGTCTTTGACTCTAACTTAGAAGGATGGGAATGTCCTTGGGGATCTCCCTGCATTTCTCACCATTATTAGCCTCGTTGCCGAGCATGCGTTCTTATCACAATATATTATGAAGATCAAGGGAAAGAACTCACTACCCTTGAGGACCCCTCAGGGAATCACCCCCGACCGAAAGAGCAATTATGTTACGACTCAGAGGAGGATAATTCGCTCGACTACGATCTCCAGAGTTTCTTCGAAAAAGGGGCAATCAATGTGATAGAAGAAATCCAAACGTTGGTGCCACTGTCACCAACATCGCTTATTCAAAAAATCTCATCAGATGAGGACTCCACGTTTCTTGAAGAATCGCCCGAACGGCTCCAGCAACCGTCTCGCTCATTCAGCTAGAGGAAGCAACTCTCCCGGCGCCCCTTGAGGTGACCGACCCTATACCATATTTATTATCAAAAATAAAAAAAATAGAAAACCTTAAACATTTAGAAACATAAAATCTGCAAAAATTAGAAAACCTTAGAAAAGAAAGGGAACCCTTCGTTTCGAATCAAGTTTGCGGCCAACAAGGAGACTTTTCTCCTAAGACTTCTATCCCATCTGCCGCACGAGGACGCAAAGCATCCAAGTTAAATGACAAGCTAGTGATCATATCGAACGAGATACTTTGTGACTTTGAGAGAAGAATCAATAGCCTTGACCTTCACCTTATCAAAGATCTCTCAGTCATAAATTGTACAGATGAAGTCACCTTTCGTAAAAGTAAATCCTCAGTGTAGTAACTTCGCAGTATACGAGCTCACCGAGGAAGATGAAGAAGGAACACCAATCGCTTAGGAGGCTCAGGACTTTCAACGGGTTATCAAATCTTTCGACGAGCAAACCCAAGCTGTCGCGGAACCCACAGAAGAAATTAATTTCGGTACTGAAGAAAAACCCAAGAAACTCCTAATTAGTGTAATGCTCAATCCCAAGGAACAACAACAAATTGCCCAGGTCTTACAGGAACACCTCGACTCTTTTGCATGGTCCTATGAGGACATTCCTGGTCTAGACCCGAGTTTAGTAGAATATCGCCTTGTCTTAGAACCCGATGCGAAACCTGTTAAGCAGAAACTCCATAGGATGCACCCATAAACAACCCTTCAAGTTAAAGAGGAAGTTGAGAAGTTACACAAAGCCAAATTCATCGGAGTTGTCTTCTACCCCAAGTGGGTCGCCAATATAGTACCTGTCGCCAAGAAAGATGGTAGAGTACGGTTTGCATTGACTTTCGAAACCTCAACCAGGCATGCCTAAAAGACAACTTCCCACTTCCACGCATTGACACTCTAGTCAACAACATGGCCGGACATGAGATGTTATCCTTTATGGATGATTTCTTTGGGTATAATCAGATCAAATTAGCAGAGTCCGACCAAGAAAAGACTTCTTTTACTATACCATGGAAAACTTACTGCTACTTCGTCATGCCTTTTAGACTCAAAAATGCAGGAGCGACGTACCAATGTGCCATGATGGCTATTTTTCATGACATAATGCATAAGTGTGTAGAAGTTTACGTCGATAATATATTAGTGAAGTCCCAAACACGAGTAGGACATGTTGAGGCACTCCGACTGGTATTACAAAAAGCTAAGAAATATCAGTTGAAAATAAACCCAAAGAAATGTGTCTTTGGAGTAACCTTCGAAAAATTACTCGGTTTCATAGTCAGTAAGCGAGGGATCGAAGTCGACCCTGCAAAGTCAGAGCCATCCTTGAGATGCCACCTCCAAGTAATATCAAAGAATTATGAGGCCTGATAGGAAGATTACAATTCATCAGGAGATTTATCTCCCAACATTCAGACAGATGCGATCCTTTCTACTGACTACTTAAAGGAGAAATTGAGTACAAATGGGATGACTAGTGCCAACAAGCTTTCGATAATATCAAGAAGTACCTCCTGAACCCGTCGATACTATCGCCGCCAGTTCTCGGAAGACCCCTAATCCTTTATCTCTCAGCGAACGATAAAGCCATGGGAGTGATTTTGGGACAATATGAAGAAGACGGTAAGAGAGAGAAAGCCATTTACTACCTTAGTAGAATGATGGTCTAGTATGAATGAAAATACACTCTGATGGAGAAGACCTGTCTTACGCTGGTGTGGGCTTCAACCAAATTACGACACTACTTCGGAGCACATAAGATACTAGTACTAGCCTGAATGGACCCTCTGAAGTACATATTTGAAAAGTTCGCAACGTTAGGAAAGATCGCTCACTGGCATATGCCCTTGCAAGATTTGATATCACATACTTCACGTAAAAGTTGATCAAAGGACAAGCAATCACCGATTACCTTGCAGACCTTCCGCTCCCAAGTAATGAGCCCATACACGCAGATTTTTTCGATGAAGACCTACTCATGATTCATAACGAAGAGCCCGATAAGACATCGTGGACCCTCTATTTCGACGGTGCTCTAAATCACAAAGGAAAAGGCATCGGGATAGTCCTCCTAAGCCCAGAAGGAGTAGTTATACCAAAGACTTTTCAGCTAGACTTCCCTGTCACTAATAATGTCACAGAATACGAAGCTTTCATAGTTGGACTACGTGCAACATTACAATTAGGTGTTAAACAACTAAAATCCATCGGTGATTCTAAGCTAGTAATCTTACAAGTCATAGGAGAATGGAAAATCAAGGAAAGGAGACTAATGGCATACTTAGAAATCGCTCAATATTTGGTAAATAAATTTGAAAGAATCTCTTTCATGCATATCCCAAGATTAGAAAACGAGCTCGCAGATTCCTTAGCCACATTAGCCTCGGCCATTTAAATCCCCGTGGGACAAAATACCAAGACTTTCTTCATCGAAAAGCTGACAGTACCCACCCAAGTGGTAGCATTGGCAGTCAAGAGAGAATTACCAATCCTCCCACAAGTACAGCACCAAAAAGGAGCAATCACCCTAGAAAAGCATGTCCAGTCAAAAAGTGAAGTCGCTATGTTCAGATTTGAAAAATCACCAACCGACGATGGACAACCATGGTATTTTGACATCTGAAACTTTTGAAACTATCAACACGTCCCTCCATACGCCACAAAGATTGAATGAAAGACTATAAGGAACCGATGCGCTCGATTCAGCATACTCGGCGAAACGTTATATAAAGAAGCGTTCACTAAAGGAGTACTACTACGATGTGTCAAGACCGCCGAAGGATAATACATAATCCGAGAAGCACACGCTATTGCCTGTGGTTCCCACTCCGGTAGACAGAGACTCACTGATCAAGTTACATGATAAGGCTACTTCTGGCTGACAATAATAAGAGATTGCCACCTCTACATTCAATCCTGCAAACAACGCCAAGAACACGCCGCACTCATCAAAGCTCCATCAGTTGCATTGAACACTATGACCTCGCCATGGCCGTTTTTGATGTTATCAGACCCTTCACAGACACAGTTGGGAACACTCACAAGCATGTGTTCATACTTACAGCGATCGAATACTATACCAAATGAGTAGAAGCTGAATCCTATATCAGAATCACCACGTCAACACTCGTAAGGTTTATCATTTGAAATATCATCACCAGGTTTGGAGTACCCAGAATATTTGTCATCAATAACGGACCACAGTTCATCGCAGGAAAGACGAAGAAGTTATGCAAGAAGTATGGCATCGATCTATGCCACTCATCACCGTTCTACCCTCAAGGAAATAGACAAGCAGAAGCTACAAACAAAACACTGATTCGAATCCTAAATGCACAGTAGAAACAAGCAATGGAGCCGACTGGCTCGAACAACTACCAGAAGCACTCTAGGCCTATAGGACCTCTATTCGTACGGCCACTGGCCAAACTCCCTACCTCCTTACCCATGGGATGGAGGCAGTCCTACCATATGAGATACAAGTACCATCCTTATAGATTCAACTTGATGATGAGCTATCCGTAGATGAGAGGAGAATTGCCCTACTCACATAGCTAGAGTAACTCGATGTAATACGTCTAAGGGCAGCTGATCACACTCAGGTATATCAGAGGAGAGTGGTCAGGGCTTACGATAAGAAAGTCCTTGAACGAACCTTTAATATTGGAGAACTAGTCTTAAAGAAAATCATGCCTTCCATCCAAAAGGAAAACTAAAACCGAACTGGAAAGACCCTTATCTTATAACAGCTGCATACCCTGTAAATGCATACAAACTGGCGAACCAAGACGGAGAAGAACTCCCTAGTCCTTGGAAAGCCATGTACCTTAGAAAATACTATCCTTAGCCCTGTGACCATCATATCCTGTGGTTAGATACTTATACTTATCACCCCCGTAGTCGTCACGACCCATTCATTGGTCGTATGTCCTCAATTCTTGAAATATCCTTAAGACCTTCGATTTATCGCCCACCTTTTCTCACTCGGGCAATCTGATTAAAGGACTAGTGACCTACCTAACCTCTTTCAAAAGCATAAGTAACACCTGATCCTCATTTCCCCTCCCCTGACATTGGAGGAGACGTTAGAGTTAAAAAAATGAAGATGTTAGGTTCAATCAAAACTCATTATTCTTGCGCTAGCAGGATGCTTTCATAGAATACATACATCAAATTTTTTTTGAGTGAGAGCACTACTACGAATGAACAAGTCAATGAGCTCAGGAAAGTATAAGCAAACCGTGAGAACATCTCTGAGAAGTGTATAAGCAAGCTGCGAGGGCATCCCTGATGTCCCCATACTACTAGATGTCGTCGTAAGGTGGCGGGAGGAGGACAAACTCCTGCTGATCATAGAATATGAGATTTTGATAGTACCGAAACATGACGAAGAAGCTCGATCATGACATCCTGTATCTCTCTGAGAAAAAGATTGTTACTCATCTCTTTTGAAAAGTGTTATTTACAAACTATTCCCCACATCACTGAGCCTTACCTCCCTCTTCTAGTTTTATTTCGGACGATAAATAAGAAGCTTTACAGGATGCTCATAGAAATTAAGCTGAAAATCGATGAATGACGTTTGACGCAATCACCCACTATACTTACCATACTTCTCCCTTATAACCACGGGATAGCATGACCTCCACCCAAAGGTAGACCCCCGGTATACAACTGACATAATCAAAATGACCTCCCCTCGTTCGATGATAGTACTAATGAACTTTTCTTCAAAACTAACTCACCAAATACCCATGACTGCTTATAAACCCAAAGTGCTCGTCTCACAACTCAGAAAAGCTCTATTGCATTTAGACACTGGGGCATTTTTTTTGGATAAGAAGGAGAATCATATTAGAAGTGCCGGCTTGTCCACAAAGAAGACGAGGAATGATGAAGTTACCATTTGGAAAGTGCTACCGAAGATACTATACTACCAATCCTACCACGCTTCTACATTGGGGCATTTTTATTTTTAGTTTTATTATTTCAGTTATTTACTTTTTTTGTTGCATTATTTTCATTTTTAAAAAAAAGGAAAAAAAAGAAAAAAAATATTAACCTTTATTACCAGACCTCGATCTGAGATACTCACCCCTTGACAACTAGCAAGGGGGAGAACAAAAACTATTGATGGCCTTCCCTTTACATGTGCAGGTACAAACTAACCTTCAACCACCACCGGGCTAGCTCAGGAAGCATCCAAGTCTCGATGATGGCTGATGGTACTAAAAGCAAAAGTAGACGCAAGAGGTAACTAAAAGAAAAGGAGCCAATCAGGTACATCTAAACTAAAAATCTTCATATATATATATATATATCAAAATTTGCTTTTCTTTTTACACTTGTCACCGGGGGCACCCCCCTGTATATACAACACACACAATGGATAAAAAAATACACACACACCCTTACTCCCTACGTTGTCACTGGGACGGTCGATCACCGCTATCCCCAGTATCATCAGCTCGGAGGTCTGTAGACTGGTCCTCTAAAAATATAATTCCGGCACCCGGAGTCCTCGGAACCTCTAAATGATGAGGCCCCGCTACAGAACCCCCCTCGCTCGTCTGGCTAATCGATCGCCTCGATCGGGAATGAGGAGGATACCCAGCTAGAATCTCTCGAATGACAAAATCCTCACGAGCATCACCCCTGACATGATCACGAGACGTATGACAAGACTACCCAGCGAAAGAACCCATAGCCCTCGACTCCAATCCATCAAGTTGACTAGCCAACCTACGTACCCCCGCTCACTCCTCGTCAGATGATACTGCAACCGATCTAGGGACACTTGCATCTCCGCCCGCATCATCCAATGTGCCGTTGCTAACGCCTCGGTCTGAGTCCTCTGTGTGACCATCATCTCAATGACCAGGTCCTCACAACTCTACGTCTCCCCCATGATCCATCTTACCTCAGGAGTGGCGCGAGCTCGCGCTGCCTCTAGGTGCGCCTCCTCAAGCTTACGAACCTGCATAACCATACCGACTCAAAGAAAGCCGATATATATACATGAACATAAAAGAGGAGGAAAACATTGAAAAGGAAACAGTCATACCAACTCCAGCCTCTCCTCCAAAAGTCGCTCGACCGTCTCCATGGTCATGAGATCAGCAGGCGGCAAACGTAGATGGCTGCAACGAGAACGAACAAATACATCAAATAAATACTACGATAATAAATAAATCACAAACGCAATAACTAAAACATACATGAGTAGGGATAGGAACAGACCCCTGAGGGGGAGCCTCAGGAGCAAAATCTGGAACTGCCTGTACATAAAAAACAAACAAGCCAACAAAAAATATATCAGAATAAACAGAATGAAGTAACCTAAACTGAATTACACCAAACCAAAAATTATATCTGACGCTCTAGGTGTAAGAGGCAGCAGTCGCCTCCATCGTCTGAAGATCCTCAGCAACCCGACGCTGAAATACCACGTAACGTTAGTAAACTATGAAGAAAGCAAAACAATAACACTCAACAAACTACTAAGGAAACTTACCTAGTGCTCCAGCTCGGCTTGAACCTGAGCCATCGCTGGATCCTCCCGACTGGAGGAAGCAACTAAAGACGGATCAAATTCTGGAACGGGACCTCCAGCAGCGAGCTCAGCTCTCTGCGAATAACAATAAAACACATCAGTCGATAAGCTCACGACACTAACAGTTAACAAAACTAGGTTCATACAAACACTTACCAATCGATCAATCTTGGAACGTAAACTGGCCTCTACCTCTCGACCGGCTAGCTGCTGACCGCGTAACAGCTCGATCATCACCGCATGACTGGCGACCTCGGCCTCCCTCTCAGACTATTCAAAATGAAACAAGACACCACAACTATGTCAAAATGACTGGAGGATCAAGTCCACATAATACATAAACAATTAAAACCAATAAATTAACTCACTAGCAACTGTCGGGTCTCCTCGAGCTGAGCCCCCAACTCATCCTCCGCTGCCCTAGCCTAATCAACCGAGAGGGCCAAGGAGTGCAGCATCTCCTCATCCAGATGAGGAGCACCATCTACTCCATCACCCTGTGGAGTGCATCTAACCCCCCCACACACTTACTGTATGATGGCCTTGCTCTAATGCAGCCAACCTCTTCCTCAATGCCGACGTTGACTCCGATCCGCCGACCACAAAGGAACCACTCCTATGGAAGGGACGTGAGAAGAGGCGCCCACCACCTAATGCACTAAATCATCTCCTATACTCTTGGACATCCGCCTCGTCACATGCCCCTGTGACCTTGGTCCCCCCAGCTCTGAAATCGACCATCTGCTCCTTAAAATTTCAGCCAAGAGGGCCGGTCATCCTCTTCGCCACTCTGTGGCGAATCTCTGGAGGGACTCCCTAAGCGAGCCCCAGCTGTCGTACCACTCAAGATGTGTGGATCCTCTCCACCCTTTCAAAACAATGGACCCATATGTCCACATCAAAGAAAGGCCGGCCAGACTGAATCACTGGCACGTTGGCGTCCTCCCCATCCTCGTAGGGCCTCCAAATCACCTACAACCAAACAAGCAAGCCGACCTAGCAATGAAGCCTTAGAGCCTAAAAGACCAAAACAAAATGACACGGAGCATACACACAGTAGTCTATACCTATCCCGCATGCATATCCTCAAAGAGGCCCCGCGTAGTCTGAAGATCCGAAGACCAACGACGACTCCTCAATGCCTCCCTCTACAAGCGCATCCAGTGAAATGTGAACCTCACCTCCAACGGAATCCCTGGGCGAAGAAAAGCGAAATGATTATATGCCCAAAACTAAAAAAAATAATAACATAAGAAATGCCGAATGACTACTACGACCAAAAGGAAAAAAAAAATTAAAAACCTCATGACACCAACTAATTAAAACTCACCTGAAGGAAGGGAAGGAAACCTCCGATCGTCACGACCCCCTGTCCCCGACGGTAAAGTTGCTCATAGAGATGCGCCAATGCGGCCGCACCCCATGCATAGGTAGGGATCCAATCCAAATCCCCAAGAATCATCAAAAACAACCCAGTGGCACATCCCCGAGTCGAAGAAGAAAAGAGCACTGCACCAAGGAAGTACATCAAGAACGCTCGAAGCACCCTATCTGCAGTCAACCCCGGCTCAACCACGGGTTCTCGACCCGCCACCGCCACACAACGCGCCTCGTACGACGCCTTCGCCTCCGAATGGCATCTTGGAGGGACGAAGCCACTCACAAATGTATCAAAGAATCAAGTAATTCAAACTACACCTGGCCCCGATTCACTCGACCTATATGGCACACCTAAAATCTCCTCACACACCTCCAAATACTCCCCTGCCATCCTCTCTGTGATCGGCTCACCCTCAAAACAAAGACCGGTGATGCGGACCCAGTCCTCAGGAGTCGGTAACATCATGCCAACTGGAAAGAGAAGCCCTAATGCTCCTCCCTCCACCTCTTTAGAATCGCTGCAATCAGGTCACGATCGACCTGAAAAGGCTTTAGCTCCAGGATCGGCCCAAAGCTGAAAGACACTAACTACGCCTGCTGAAACTCCGGCAAGGCACGATACCAAGTATGGGACTCGGTCCATGCCAAGCTGATAGCCAGCTATGGGGGCTCCTATCGAACGAAACACAAACAATGACAATAAGACTAACACACACCTTTGACTAAAGACAAGCAGACCTAGAGATAAAAGCAAATAGAATACATTAAGACGCACGAATAACAATTCATAACAAGCACCCAAAATATGACGAGTTGCAATAAATAGAAACGTGACCTACCTCTATATGCAATCATGATGAATGAGTGAGCACACAACTAATGATCAATGCAGGTTCGACTAAATTAAAAAGGTTTCTAAATCCTAATAAGTCTATGTCATAACCTAAATGCCTAGAAAAATGAAGGAACTCTTGCTCACGAGTACCTACCCAACCTCGAGCGAAGAAATCCTCCAGCGGGAAGTGTCTGCGATCTCGACGCGCCTCACCCTGCTGTGCCTCAGCCTCATCCTCAACTCTCTCACCCTCAGCTCTCTCACCCTTAACCCTCGCACCCTCATCCTCAACTGTACCCTGCTCAATCTCAGGTACCTCCTCCCTGACCACCACCTGGTCAACCTCCAGTACCTCCCCTCTAACCATCTCTCCAATGTCCCCCTCCGCGACGACCACATCGGTCTGAGCCTCGAAAGACTCACCGATATCTGCTTCTAACATCCGCTCCATCTCCAACACAGATGAATAGAACTGATAACCACCCTCACCCTCCATCCTAGAAGAAGGAGCTCAAAAAATTGAAGAGAATGAAAGAAACGACGCCTGAAACGAACTGCCGGATCGCAAGATATCACGAAAACACGAAGATTAGAGCACAAAGAAATAAGGAAACTAGAGAATCGAAGACCAAAATAGATCGCGCGACAAAAATGAAAAGTTTTGAACTATTTATACAGAACAACTAAATCGCATGTGCAATTTAAGGCGCTCGATCTAATCACGTACCACCGTCCCTACGTATAATTAGGATTAAACGCTCATGTTCAGGCGCGCAAACAAATCATCACCCACTCATACCAACCCGACCACCTGGTTGCGCGCAGCCTACCAGACGCGTAATCACCTCAAGTGCCAACATAGTGGCACGTGAATGCCAACGGTCACTCGTACAGTGACCAACAACTACTATAATCCCGCGCTCTGAACTGTGCGCTTAACTTGATTAAACAACCTGACACCGGCGCTTAATGACCTTCCGACCCTCTGAAACACGCGCACCTATTTGGGCTTGCAATTTGTTTCTGCGCCCGGAGTAAAGTGCGCAATTCCCCGAAAATAAAAAAATATGTGCCCAGAACAGCACTTTCACAGGCCTAAATTAAGAGATCTCTGACACTAATTACCGAGCCTAAACCACGCCCTTGTTAAGCCTGATCCAAAACACTCCAGACTTAAAGAAATATGCACCCCGAAAGCTAAAAGAAAATGCTGCAAACTAAGACCAAACTAAACTAAAAAAAAATGCCCCGACATCATACACACCCTAATTAATTCCAAACTAAACTATAAAAAAAATGCCCTCCATTGTCTATACACTCGAACTAAACTAAACTAAACCAAAAAAAAAACTGCTCCTAACACACCCTAAATCAAAATAAACAAAATCAAACCAAACTGAAACAAATAAACATCACATTCAAAACAAGTCGAATGAGTTACAAAGTAAATCAAACTAAAATTAACTAAATAACCGCAAAAATTAGAATCATAATCGCTTCATAAATAAATAAAATAATTACAACATACACCGAGGGTATACCCTCTCAATATATAACTTAAAATAAGAAATTTAAAATCAACACGTTCAGGCAATGCCCGAATCCAGATTTATTCAGGAAACTAGAAATCTCGGAGAAGTCTGGAGGAGGAATGCACCCTGAACGAATTCTAACCGTGATAACCTCTTCCCCTTGATCCGAACTGGCAGGAAAGGAAGAGTGGCTCACGAAAAGCCACCCAGGACCTGCGGGATCCACCTTTGGAAGCTCACCGTGGAAAGCATAACAAGGAAGAGCAACTAACACTAAATTCGTAGAGCCTACCGAGAAAAAATAGGCATCGATCACGAGAACTCTTACCATGCCTTATCCTTGGGTTTCCTTTCTACCACCTTCTTCTCCTTCACCTCTTCTCTTAGCATGGTAGCAATTCGACCGCTACCTTGCATTCCCAATCTTGTCCCTTCTCAATAATCCTTTCAATAATCACAATTCTTCGATTTCAATACCCGAGATACAAAATAGAGAGGAAGAAAAGACATTAATGAACAAAAATGCCCAAAATTACAAGACAAAAAATATATGCCCTAAAACTTTAACCCTAAGCTTGAACCACAAAATAAAAAAAAAAAAACAAAGCCTTTAACATGCATTCATAAACCATGCCCCCTTAAACCATAGAGTGACAAGTGTCACATTTTGAAAACCCTTCCAATTTAATTAAATCTAAACCGAACACATCCCTTTGAAGGACCACAATCCATGACAAACCTAGATGAACCAATAATCATGCAACACTAACCCCTTCAAGGAAACACTAACCCAAAGGCTAGATAAGCCAATAAGATTCAAACACTTAACACCCATCTAGAACTTTTGAGAAAAAAACTCACACCTTTTAACAAGTGTCATCTCAAGTCAAACAAAACACTAAAATAAAATACCTTAAACCTTAAATTCAAAAAAAAAAGAAACTCTCTAAAATAAGATCCTGACTTGTGAGGGACCAAAAAAATGCCTCCAACAAACCCATCAGAACCAAGTAAAACCTCTAAACCAATTCCATAAAAAGACAAACTAATCTCGAAAAAAAAAACACTAAGCCGAATTAAATCCTAAACTAAAACAAATCAAATAAGTCCAACTAATCCATTAATAAGTTTAAATCAATAAACAAACACAATAAAACAAAAGAAATGATCCTTTATTTAAAATTTAAAATTTTACAAGTATCACCGGAGGCATACCTCCTGAACGTACAACCTAAAACGAAAATCGGAAACCCACAATCAACACTAAGCGAGGAGTAGAGCGCCCAATCGGAGCAATCAGAAAGATTGCCACCAGACTTGGAGCATCCAATCGGAGGCTTTAGAAGGAGAGATGGAGGATTGGTTGGGAAACATATCCCTCCACTCTTTACTCCTTCCTCTTCTGCCATCTTCACCTCCTCCGCCTCCTCAACACTGCCTTCACTGCTCCCTAAAAGGGATCGATGTGAAGACTAGCACCCTCATTTCTAATACCGCCCATTCTCAAAACAATACTGCCCCCGAGCATCACCTCAGGGGTAAGATCACTCGAAATAATGAACATAGGAAGAAACGACATCTCACTTGGACGGTTGGATCACTCGATATCACTAAAACACGAATTTTAGAACACAAGACGTTCAGAAAGGTCAAAACTCAAGACTAAGCCAGAGAATGAAAAATAAATGAAGGCTCCCTCGCTTATATAGAGTACGGACTCAATCACGCGTCAGAGAACATGTGTTTAACTCGATCACACGCCACGCACATAGCACACAATCCAAAACATGCGCTAAGACCCAAGCGCTCAATGAAACCATCGCCGGGGCCACGGCGTGACGCTCCGATCACGCGTAAAATATAAATCGCTCAATCCGATCAAACGACCGATTCACACTGCGCAATACGAAAGGTCGCCCGTACACTGACCTGGTGACACGTCGACCACGCGCTTTGATTATAGCGTATAATATGATCACACACGAACTCACATATGCATAAACAACCCCTATAGCTTGAGATCGCATGCCCCAAAATAGGCACGCAATCGTATTGAGTGACCTAAAATAGGCGCGCAATACCTAATTTTGGACGAAATCTACACTCTCACACATTTTATCACATCGCGGCCAAAATTCACCTGTCCCATCGCATACCCCTACATGAGAAGGAGTATTGACAGTACCCCCTGTCCCATCGTGACAGGACGTACATATCATCGACACGAATGACACCCCTCTCGCGACACAATGAAAGCAACCAACACACTACTCTACTCCTCACGATCAAAGTCACTTTCCACTTACCCCTATTCGATCGCATAACCCTGTCACACACGTCCCACCACGATAACATACACACACATGACACCACTCCAATATCCAGCCCCATCGCAATAAATTAGCCATGCCCTCACGTCCTATCAAAAAAAAAAACAAAAGCAAATCTCCTAAAAATGTGGGCACGCTGCAAAAAAAAAACTAAGCCAATCATGGTGCAACCACAACATGATCCTTTAGAACCCAAGATCTGCCAAAAAAAGAAACATTGCACACCTATTGCGCAAATATTCCATCAACGTCCCATCACAAAAGTCACTACCCGAGATATCCAGACACAACCCCGCCGCACATCCATGAATGTGTCCCCTCGCAATGCAACTATGACTCGATCTCATCACGAACATGTCCCATCGCGACATAGCAACTTCAACTTGTCTTACAGCCCGACATCAGCCATACCCCTCGAAATCCTCATCATGAAAACCTCGGATAGAGTCAAACCTTCTGAAAATTCCATCGTTAACTATGATCGACCAATCTCCCATCATGGAAATAGAGGACCTACCTCCCAAACCCCTAGCTACACAACAGCCACATGCCAACAGAAAAAGAGAGGGACTCCTCCCACGTCCCATCGCATCCCAAACACAAAAATCCTACCAGGATCCCAATAAGGCCTCTCTCAGATCTTAATGCAGACCCTTAATATCTCTGTCACGTCTATGATCCGTTATGAGAGGAAGGGAGAAAACAGACTTCCTTGCACCCCATCGCACTTGTAATTACCGAGACTCACCCCGACACATGACCGAAGAAAGGAGAAGACACTAATGTCCCATCACGACATCACCTCCCCAAGACACTACATCACAATAATGACCACCAAGTCCCTACCACAGCGAACATGAAGAAAAGAGAAGAAACCGCCAAAGTCCCATCGCAACACTACAACATCACCAGTCCCGTTGCGGGCTACACAGGTAAGTATCACCTTCAAGTAAGTATCACACCCCTTCTCTTTACTCGATATTTCTTCTAAATATATATAGTTAGCTATGATTAAGTCAAAATATTTTCAAAACCCATCTCTCTCGACTTGCGCATCACTGTAGTCCTCCCATAAGAGAGAATCATTAGTATTCGTCGAGAAGATTAGACGGAGTATCCAGCATGCCAAGTGTCATCTTGACAATCACGTCAACAGTCGGGTCCACAAATCTCGTACCGGTGGATCTATTCAGCGACATCTCGGAAGCCACATTTTTTACTGTTTTACCACCGAATTGATCTTAAGTTAAAATTCCTAAAATTTTAAAATTTCAAAACCCCTTACTTCCAAAAAATCTTTTACTTTCAAAAAAAAAAAGAAAAAAAGAAGAAAAAAAAAACTCTTACCACTTCCAAAAAAAAATTAACTTCCCAAAACCAAAAACCTTACTTCCAAAACAACAAAAAAAGAAAGAAATCAAATGAATAATAAACAAAGAGACTTTACCCACCAAAAATTTACTTCAATTACTAGCCCAAATCGGCCCCTCCCCTGAGAAACTAACAATGAGTATATTTAATCTAAGAACTTACAAGCGCTTATTAGAAAAGGAATGCTTGATGCGCATTGGTGTGAGCAATGATGCGCCCGGCCTAACATGATTTACAAAAGTTTTCGATATTATATCGCACAGTATTATTATTATCAGTCCCTGAACCTTATTTATGGACATTTATATGATGCCCCTCGATACCTCGACTGCGTCATATCCCTCTATTTGACTACCCCTTGCAGCAGGTCACGACATGCGACGGGATGCCCCTTGCACCTATAGATTAGGCTATGGTGTTTCTCCTTTCCGTTTGACTATCACTCGCAGCAGGTCGCGCCATGTGACACCCGTGGAATAGGATACGCTGACTTCTCCCATCGACTGTCTATGATAGCGGGTCACGATATTATAGACACCCAAATTTGGCCCAAGGCCCGATCGAAACACCTTTCGAGAGAGGTGCAATTCTGAGCATTTGATGTCATGTATGGAACCCTTAGGAATCACCGAAAACCTTCAAGAATCACCCTAGATCCCTTAGGAATCTATCTCGAACCTTTAGAAACCAATCTCGACCCTTGGAACCCCGTCCAAACCCCAAACCTAACCTTCCCAGATAATGAATAAGGAGGGGTGCACTGGAACTAGCTACGGTCCTCTACGATGATCGAATCTCATAATATTAGAGAGTAGAGGTTGTCAGATTTTCAACGGTCCAAGAATTGCCCCAATCGGAGGTATACATCAAAAGATATGGCAAACCGAGTATGGAGGGCAGAAATATAATTTCATGTCGGCCCCCTAGGGATTTGGCGCAACTAATAGTTGCGCCAGTTATAACTTTGCCTGGTGCAACTATTAGTCGTGCCAGGCCAATTCTCCCAGACTTTAAGCCTGGCGCAACTAATAGTTGCGCCAAGTTTGAATGTGGGCCCCACCCTCACAAGCTGACTTCCAGGCTACTGTGCAGAACTGTTTTACTGTACATTTGTCTGGCGTAACTAATAGTTGTGCCAGGTATATGAACCGTAACTGTTAGATTTTGTCCTAAAAGTCATGATTGGGGTTTGACTTGTTGACCACGTCAACCTTTGGGGTGTGTTTTGATAGTTCTGTTGCACCCATTCACTACCTATTTGCAACCCTCCAAGTGGCCTAAGGCCTCACCCCATCATCCACCATTAGGGGACCTTCTCACACATTTCAAGGCTAAAAAAATCCTAGGAATCCTTAGATGTAAGATTACCTAATTCCTAATCTTGATCAACATCTAAGTGGTCTCCTAATCCACCCATTTCCTATAAATAGAGACCCCCACCCCTTAGTTTAAGGGTTAAGAATTTCTACCTAAGAGAGAAAGAGCTTAACGTGAGAAGATCTTTCTCCCTTTGGTGCACACCCCCCATACAAATTTTAGAATTCACAAAATTCCTTTAGACCTTAGCATTTCATAAAAAACCCTTAGGTTAGGTGTGTGTGATCCCCTAGCCTCCCTCCCCTACCTCTTAGCTTCAAGTCTTAAGAGTTAGAACCCCACTTTCCACCATATAAAGCCATCAAGAGCTCATCAAAGCAAGCCAAACAAAGCTCCTCCACGGTGCTACAAGGGCCCGAGGGCTCCGGCTCTCCCCTTTCTTCTCCTATCTCTTTCTAGCTCCCTCCATCCTCCCATTTGTGTCGTTACACCGCCGACTTTTCGGTAAGAACGGAGGGGCACAAATAGGATTCTAAGCCCTTTTGGGCAAGAGGAAGCTATTTTCTTTTCTTTTACTTTATTTTATTTTTGGCCATTAGTAGAGACCGCATTAAGTGGGTTGATCGGGTGCCTAACACCTTCCCGATCGATAACCGAAGCCCCTACCCAAGAGCCTTTAGTGTGGATCGGATTCAAAGTCATATTTTTAGGCGGTGCTCATAAAAATAAACAAGGTATCCCGGGACACCGAAAGCTTCAGGTGGCGACTCTATATTTTTTGTTAGAGAGAGCATCGTCGCGACGGGATCATCCCGATTCCCGTGGTTGCACAGATGGCGACTCCGCTTGGGAGTAGCTAGTAGATGTTCCCCTTGAACTAGGCCTTTTTATTTTTTATTTTTCCTAACATTTATTGCTATTTTTTTTCTTATTTTTGCTATTTTTTTAGCTTACCCCTCCAAGTAAGTCATTTTTCTCACCCCTACTTTTCCGTCATTTACATGTCTTAGCCGATTGGCGGGCCTACATGCGCATTGTCTCTTAATTTCTTTTCTTTTCTGTCATTTTAGTGCCTTAGCCGATTGGCGGGCCTACTTGAGCATTGTCTTTCAATTCCTTTAAATTTCCGTCATTTAAAGTGCCTTAGCAGAATGGCAGGCCTACTTGCGCACTCATATCCCAACAGTGGATGCCGGCCCGTAGTGGCGGCACGGGATCATCACCCCCGGTCTTTGAACTAAAGAAAACTACCAAAAAAAAAAAGAAAAAGCTTTGAAAAAATTAAAATTGAATCAAGTTAGGGAGCTTAATTAATTTGTTTCTACGAGGTAGATTTTAAAAGGGTGGAGATTAGGTAAATACGCAAACACCCGGGTCTTAGTATGGCGGCAGCCCCTAGTGGTGATGGTCCAGAAAAGTCCCAGCCCACCTAATATCTGAGAAGGTGCTTGCGCCAGAGGTATATCGGGTGGGTTCCCATTCCAAAGCTTAAAACCCTTGGGGAGCACGCTAGCAAGTTATACCGGACTCAAACCTTTTAGGTGCGGTGAGGAGCGAATCGATCACTAAAAATAGCTCAGTTCTCGGATGCCTTCCACAAAAACCAAAAAAAGAGACTCATTTTGGGCTGCTGTCTCTGCTGTTATACATTCTGGAGCATCAATTTTTGTCTGGTGCAAGTATTAGTTGTGCCAGTGCAAAAAACTGGAATTTATAATTGGCGCAACTAATAGTTGCGCCAGCTTTAAAGTCCTCATTTTTACCTTGGCGCAACTAATAGTTGCGCTAGTGTAAAAATTTTACCCTGCAACCTGGGCGCATGTATTAGTTGCGCCAGGTTTGTTTAACAGCACTCCAGCCCGAATCTGTGGCCTTCTTCACCTCCCGAGTCCCCCGATCAGTGTGCTTAGTGTCTTGTTTAGGCCCCACCATCTCCGACACCTAATACGCCCCCACCGGTCAAAAGAGGATAACTTCTTTTTGACTCATTTCGGGGGATCGGGTTATTTGCCTCGATTTTCGTGCCTTTAATAGATCAAGGTTTTCCTTCGATTCTTCTGAAGTACGCCGGAATTGTCGCCGCGAGTCTTGAATTAAGATACGAGGGCCACCCGAAGAGGGAATTCCAAGGCCTCGGAACCTTTCCTTTGCAAAACTTAAAAAAAAAAATCCAAAAAAATATATAAATTAAAACCTAAAAAGATATAGTTTGTGGTGCCGACACAACGGCATCATCTTGCCCTCCACCGCCCCGTAGGGGAAGAAAGAGGAGGATTTTTGGGCCTTATCCAAGGCACCCTTACCCAACCCATTCCCGAAGAATGTTGTGAGTAGTGGACCCGGCTTAAGCCGATCCTGACTCATCCCCTCCACATTCTCCAACCCACTCCCATTCGGGAGAAGTTTTTTCCACCATACCCCTCACCAACCCCCCTCTACCGTTATCTGCCCATTCGGCGTGCCCATCTTCCTAACCTCTACCCCCCAAAATATCCAAAGTCCAACCTCCGATTCTCCATCTTTTGCCCAAGCCACGCCCATGCCAAATCTAACTCATTTCCCATCCACCTCCCTACAAAACCCAAACTCGTTTTCCCAATCCACATCCATGCCTTAATTCCCATCATCCACCTATAGACCCGATCCACCCACATTCACCTACACCACCTCCACCCTATCCGATCCCCCACAAATCCCCCCATCTACCCGGGTCATGCCCATTTTTACCGGGGCCATGCCTGATTTTTTCCAAACATCCATACCCCACCAACCATCATCCTTAAACACCCCTAGTCCTCTCCCATCCTTTACCCCACCTTAACTCTCCAATCCACCCCATATCCCATCACATACCATGGTCATGCCCGATCATGCCGGGGCCATGCCCAATTTTCCTTCCACATCCATCCCATCCATACCCAATCATCCCTTAAATCCATCATCCACATCCAACCCTCCTTTAATGACCATGATGGAGGAGATGTTCCAAGCCTACTCCATGTGGAAGGCTTCTCAAAATACCTCCCCTCCTTCGCACCCCATGTCCCTATACCCGTCTCACACCCTAGCCAATCTCCATGCCTCACTCCTCAATGACCCTCATCAACCCCCCATAATCCACACCATCCAAATTCCCATCACCCACATGCCCCAAGGCCCCATGACCCAACCTCCCACCACCCATACACTTCAAGGCCAAATGGCCCAATCTCAAACTCCCACATACCCCAAGGCCCATTGGCCCAAACCCCCTTTTTCTACATATCCCATGGCCCAATACCCCACTACCCAAATCCACTCAGGGCCCACGACCTAGACCCATCAAGGCCCACTGGGCCAGATCCACCAAGGGCCCATGGCCCATACCCATCAATGCCTATTGGGCCAGACCCACCAAGGGTCCATGGCTTAGACCCACCAAGGCCCAGTGGACCAAACCTACCCAGGCCCATTGGCCCATGCCTACCCAGGGCCCATGGCCCAAACCCACCAAGGGTCCATGGCCCAAACCCATCCATGGCCCCTGGCCCAAAATGACCAAGGGTTCATGGCCCAAACCCAAACCTCACACCCATACCCTCCACAATACCCCCAAAATTTCACCCACCCCCAACCTTCACACCTGGGTTAAACCCAAACATTACCTCAAACCCAATTTTCTCATGGCCCCATACCTCAACACCATCCCCAATCCTTCCCCCATGTCCAATGGCCCCATCAGGCCCCACCCCTAAACCAAACTACCGCTCATCTCATTACCCCACAACACTTCCCTTACATTCAAGGGGCTCACCCAACCCACATCTAATCCAATCCCATCCAGTCCATGCAACAATAGTATGAGAACCCCGTCCTCACTGCACCTTACATAGATCAATAGTATGAGGAGGACGAGATCAGAAACAGTGGTGCCTATGTTAAGGCAGTGACCACTATTAATCCTCCATCGGTAGCAATCCCACTCCCAATAGCACAGAGCGAGTCCCAGCCAGCTGTTGAAAAAATGGCCCCCATGTCCAAAGAATCGGAACAGTTAAGGGAGCAATTAGACAAGATCCAGAAATAATTGTTAAAGATGGGTGCTACTGAAATCCATGCCATGGATTTCACGGATTTATGTCTGTTTGCCGATGCCCCCCTGCCCCCCAAATTTAAAATGCCAATATTCGACAAGTACAATGGCACGGGCAACCAGAATGCACACCTCAACTCCTATTGTGGGGACATGTGCCAGTACGAGAGGGACAAGAGACTGCTAATAAAAGTCTTTCATAAAAGTTTGACCGGACCGGCCCTGAGGTGGTTTACATCTCTTGAACTATCCATGATGAAGACATGAAAAGATTTGACGCATTTGTTCCAGGAATAGTATGTCTATGTTGTCGCTCCAAGTGTGCCATAATTATGTGCATTATGAATCAAAAATTAAAGAATTAAAGAATGCTAGGTCATATGGATGTTAACTTATGAAAGGGATATCAGCACATTGGGGCTAACACTGGCCTGCAAGATCAGGGCCAATTGTAGCAAGTTTTAAAAGTAAGTATTTCAAGATCGTCCACAGAGAAGTTTGTCTAAACTGAGAGATAAACCTCCAGATCTGTGCTACCAGATCTGGCTCTATAATTATCTAAAATAAAGAATAGATAAAAGAGAGTGTTGGATTGTGTCACATTTAACTATAAGCAAATAAAGAAAAGAACTAACTACATGATCCAGATCCGAGTTGGGGAGATGTTTCAAATAAGACAAATGCGAAATAATAGCTTCATGTACTTTAGCCTCACGAATTTTAATGGAGAATCAGTTCCACGAGCGATTCAATCTTCATCATCGGCTACCGGATGTAAGAGAAATAAATTGAATTAAGGAATAGGTTTAGACTTATGGCGTGATCATCCACTTAAATGGTCACAGATCATCCCTTTAGTTTAGAACATGAACATCATCTTTGTAAATCTTTGCTAGAATTAGGTTACCAACGCTAATTACATAGTGATGAATTAAGGGAAGTTGCATGCGGATGAGTGAATCTAAAGAAGTCTAATGCACTAAGGTGAACATTGAACCCTCGACATGACTCCAATGGAGAAGACACAAATTCGCAACCTTTTAAAATCCAAAATTACAATTCTGAGCACGGCTTCTTAGAGAGCCCTCGGACTTCTGATCGAGCTTCTTAGAGACCCTCGGACTTCTGATCTTGAATCCGAACTTGGAAGTACAAATCACTCACAATGGCTCTCAAAGGTAAACTACAAGAAGGGATTACAGGGGTTCGGATAAGCTATCGGCCGGAATGAGAAGCAGAGATGAAAACTCTAAAATCTGGATACCCAAATTGGGCAAATGGTTGTCTATTTATAGTTTTCCTAAGGCTCTGTATCAACCAATCAGAATTGGATAGATCTGGATCAACCAATAGGAGTCGAGCACGGGATCCGGATCTGTTAAGCCAATCGAATGCTACTGATCTGGTTCACCAATCGGAAACAGAGGCATCAATTACATTATGCATTTTGAAATTTTGTTTGAGCTTACGGAAGTTCCATGAGTAATTTAACTTTGAAGCTCACATGGGTTGGAATATGCCTTCGATCTTGATTGGAACCTTCGAATGTTCTGGTCTTTGATTGCATTGAAGCGATGCAAAGTTTCTGAAATACCCTTCGGACGAGTCAAATCCCGAATGCCATTTCGCATAGTTTAAGGGCTTTTTCGCAAAGTAGTTAGAGTTTCTAGAAGTTTCCGCCAAGTTATTCCTCTAGGTGCTCACGGGTGGAATATTCCTTCGCTTATGCTTAGAATCTTCCTAATGTCTCTGGCTTTTCAATGCATTGGGGCGCGTCGTGACATCGAATTGCCCTTGTTAAAGCCGCGAATCTCGAATACCTTTTCGCAGAAGTTCAGGGCCTTTTCGCAAAGTTTAATGACTTCAAGCTCGCTCGTAAAGTTCAATCTTCTTTTCCAGAAGTGTTTTCTTCTTTTCGCAAAGTTCAAGATTCTTTGCGAATAGTAGAAGTTCTTTGCGAATTGAACTCTAGGCTCCCATTCTTCTTTGCGAATAGTAGAAGTTCTTTGCGAATTGAACTCTAGGCTCCCATTCTTCTTTGCGAATAGTAGAAGTTCTTTGCGAATGGCTGTCTCTTCTTGCTTGGTCTTTTATGCGCTCTTTTAGACCCTCTTTAGCCATTCTTTGAAATTTGTTTCTTCACTCCTTTAAACTTGACATGAGTATCGACTTTTGATCTTTTGGGATGCTTTTGATTTGGACTGTCTAATTGGTTAGCTGTAAAATGCACACTAAAGCACTTATTTAGTCTTCTCAAGGGTCTTTCAAGGCTCATGTTTAGGGGTGAAAAATGGTATTTTTCACTACTTAACACACCCCCAAACCTAAGCTTTGCTAGTCCCTGAGCAAAGAAACGTAAAAGCAAAATAAAGACCCACTCTTGTAGGAAGCACAGTGCATTTAGCATATGCAACAAGCCTTTTAAACCCCTAGGTGATCCCTAGAGGAGGAGAAGTCTCTGAGGGTTTTTGGTGAAGGTACCACAAACTTCTCCATGGGACAGTTGGCATTAGTGCCGTCATCCCATGAGCAATCAAAGATCAAAATTAGTTACTCTTGAATCAATGTTTAAGCAGAAATTTAGGTTTATTGTTTGCAAGGGATTTCAACATTTATAAACCTTATGAATGTTTCACTCTTTCCAATCTGTGAGCAGCCATAGAAATCATGCAAATGTGTCGTGATGAGTTCATCATTTGAATAAAAATTAGGTTATAAGTCATACTTAATGTGCTCAAGTTCCAACCCAAACACTTACGGTGTACTCTCATCAAGATTTTTGTTGAAGGGTTCATTTTCACTCAAGCTCAAGAGCGATTACATCTCCCAAATGGATTTGTAAGCATGAGCATAGGCATGATTCTCGGTGGCATCCTTGACATCTCCTCACCATAGATTGGGAAACCGCTTATCTCCACATGACAGTTCACTCAACTTTGGATCACAAGGACTTTTAAATTTGGGTTTGTTGTGGCTCGTGGAGTGAGGTTTCGAGGATAGGAAGGTTGAGCAGTGTTTGGATTTTTGAGAAGTCAGGAATTGAAGGAGGTGGTTCATGACTCCACCTTCTTGAGTTTGGCTTCTTTTGAGATTCTCGTGTTCAAAGTACATCAGTTCTTCTTCCTTTGATCTTGAATTTTCAACATAAAGTTCCCCTTTTTTTGCCCTTTTTTGCTTGCTTCTTTTCACATTGTTTTCTTTTACTTTCTCGGTCACTATCTTGCCCATTTTGAGGTATTTCTTCTTCATTTATTTTGATATTTGCCCGAAATGTTCCATCTTTACTTCTTTCTCCTTTAACTCCTGAATTCTCAAGGTGAGGGAAGGCTGAATTAGTTCCATTGGTTGAGTGCAAGAAAAATGGGTGTTTTGATGAAGCATTGTAGGATTTATAGCTCAATTGGGGTACAAACAAGGCGGATCTTTCTTGGTTGGTTACATTAAGCTCAAAAATTTGTCCAAAGAAGGCCTTGATCTTTTCCTCGATTTCATGAATGTTGTTGCTTGTTTTGATTTGGAGTTTCCTAATTTCTAGTGGATCTAATGCCTCACCAAATCCTTTGAATCGAAAGGGTTGCCTCGGTCACTCTTCAACAGAGATGTAAAACATATAGGCTCAATTCTCACGTTATGGTTTTTCCTTGAGCTTTTAAGTATATCTTTACCTTTTCTCTTCTGTGGACTTGCTATGTGCTAATACAAGTGTATTTTCCGGTGTTAACATCATGGAAATGTGGAATATTGTAGGGTTTAGAATGTCTAAATTCTTGCAAAGAAAATTTTAAAATTTCCACATTGTCATGATTCTTAAGTAAATTGATTCATTTCAATTACTTTGGTGATTGTGATGCCCTTATGCTAATTATCCCATAGGCGGACACATGTTTATATACCCCCAAACCTAAGATGAACATTGTCCTCAATGTTCTAGACAAGGAGAGACTAGGGGGCAGTAGGTAAAAGAAGAAAGAAAAACTAAGAACGAGAAAAATCTAAACTATATGCAAGAGAAAATAAAAATGTAAACTCAAGATATGAGCAAGGAAATGGAAAACATGATATACAAATGCAAGAAAAATCAACAAAACAATGCTAGAACGCGCTAAATAAAATCTAACAAATAGAAGGATTACTATGCAAATGAAAGGAAACTAATGCTAATAAAGAAAGAGAAAAAGAAAAGGTAAGAATATACAAAGTTAAAAAAGAAAAAGAAAAGTGTTGATACAAAAACTGAATTTGTGAATGCAAAATAGGAAAACAAAGTTAGAAACTAGCTATACTCACAGAAAAATGACGAAAATCAGTAAAACGAGGACACATTAACCTAAGAAAGAAAAAAATCAGCGATCTAAAAACAGAATTTGAAACTAAAATTCTTAAAACCGAAAATCTATTGCCAAATGATTCATAAGATTCATAAGATTGACCCCTTTGTTGATGATGGGTATGAATAAAAAAATAAAATAATGAAGCATGGGAGCACATATTAAAAACAAGGTTCACACAGCTGAGACCCATTTATGATGAAGAAATCTCGAAGGAAAATAAAATCAGTGAGTCCATTGAATATTCAAAACAGCCTATGATCCACTACTCATTATCCTACATGATTCCTAAAAAAGAAAAATGATCTCAGCAGGTCCAGATGGGAAAAGTGGATGCAAATGGAGAAAAACAGCCCATCCGGAAGATATCTATATATGTATATAATTTTTTTTTTTTTTTTTTTTTTTTTTTTTTGTTTTGGATCAGCCCGGGCTCAACAAGAGCCCTTATTTACTACTGCTGAAAATAATGAGAAACAACTCAGAGATTTTCTATTTGTGTTTTCATTTTCTTTTATTTTGTATTTGGTTTTGTAAAAAAAAAAAAATAAAAAAAATCAGCATGCCTAAAAGACAGCAGAAATTATAACATTAAACACAACAGAACTGCTGGTTCTCAAGAATTTAAAAATAAAAAATGAGTGCAAAGGAGAAGGGGATGCAAACTCAAGCAGATCTGCTCCAGCTTTAGTCCAGATGCTCCTGGGTGTTTGCAGATATCCAGTGACTTTCAAAATGGCCTAATATACTAACAAGTAAAATCGCAAAGCACCTTTAAGTGTTCGAAAAGTTCCAACAGAGTCCTTTTCTCTATTTCGAATAGCAAAAGTGTCTTTCGAAAGGTAAAAAAAATCTTGAGAAAGTGTAGTTCGCAAGAATGAGCTTCAGATGTCTATTCGAAATGGATTTGGCTCCAAAGATCTTTTCAAAGGACTTCTCCAGATTTTCTATTCGAAAAGGAAATTTTAACTATTCGAGCGAACATGGTTCTTTTCGAGTAGTTCATTACGACTCGTAATCAATTGAATAGAACTTTGAACTTTTCGAAAAGTACTTTTTACTTTATTTGAACTTTGAAGTGTATTTACACTATGCGCATAAGAAAAATAGATGTAAACAAAGAAAATCGTAAAAACAATATTGTACAAACATATTATACACTTTTCTACCATCGATTTTGGAGATTCATGATGATAGGTGGGCTGAAGGGCTCACTGTTTTCAATGCATGGTTTGAGCCTCGACCATTTACCTTGAGTATTCTTCCATCCTTGGGATCTGAAATATCCTGACTCTGAGGGGAGGCCTTGATGAATGATGTATGGCCCTTCCCATCCGGATCTCAATTTGCCGAGAAAGAATTTAAGTTTAGAGTTGAATAACCATACCTTGGACCCCGGTATGAACTCTTTTCTCATGAGGCTCCTATCATGGAATGATTTAACCTTTTCTTTGTACAATCTGGAGCTAGTGTAGGCATCCATCCTCAGTTCTTCCAGATTCGGTGAGTTGAAGCTTCCTGGTTACCGACAGTTAGATCCATATTAAAAGTTTTGATTGCCCACAAGGCCTTATATTCTAATTCTCTTGGTAGATGGCATGCCTTGCCATAAACCGGATCTGAAGGGACATCCTATAGGAGTCTTGTAGGCGATTACATGTATGCCCACAAAGCATCATTAAGCTTAAAGGACCATCCTTTCGTCCTTCTTCACAGTTTTTCAAAATGTGTTTGATCTCTCTATTTGAAATCTCCACCGCCCACCGGTTTGTGGATGATAGGGAGTGGCTACTCTGTGAGTGATGAGTACTTTTTAATAGAGAGTCAAACCGCTTGTTGCAAAAGTGGCTTCCCCATCACTAATGATGGCTCGGGAATCCAAATCTGGAAAAGATGTGGTCTTTGAGGAATCTTAAAACCACTTTGTGATCATTGGATTTGGTAGCTATGGCCTCAATCCACTTGGAGACATAATCCTGACTACCAAGATGAAATTGTTTCCATTAGAAGGAAAGGGCCCATAAAATCTATGCCCCAAACATCAAACAACTCAACTAGTGATTGGTGCGGGGGCATTGAGTTTCTTTTGGAAATCTTGCGATTTTTGGCGATTCGCAAGATTCTGATCTTTGTAAGGCATCTTTAAAGATTGTGGGCCAATAGAAACCACATGCTGCAGAATTTTTGCTGTTTTATTGCGAAATGGCCTCCACAGCTGTTCATGACACATTGACAATATGCCGTGAGAATTCATGGTCCGGACACACTTTCCGATCACTTGGTGCACAATTCTTGAATAGATAAGGATCTTCCCAAATAAAATGTTTAACTTGTGAGAAGAAAAGATCTTTATCCATTCGATTCCAATGTTGAGGAATCATCCCATGACCAAGAAGTTGACTATGTTTGCAAACCAAGGACTATGGGTATTGATGGCAAAAAGTTGCTCATCGGAAATGATTCATTAATGGGTAAGCTATCATCCTCGGTATTGAGAATTCGGATAAGTGATCGACCACCACATTCTCCTCCTTTCTTATCCTTAATCGTAGATCAAACTCCCGTAATAGGAGGATCCACCGATTAATCTGGGCTTGGTATCCTTCTTAGGCAGAGGTACTTTGAGTGGTCGATAAACACCACAATTTGTGAACCTAAAACATAAGGCTGAATTTTTCCAATGCAAACACAATGGCCAGACTCTTTCTCGGTTGTTGTGTAGTTGAGCTGGGCATCTATCATGGATCTGCGGCATAAGCTATGACATGGGAAGCTTATCCTTTCTACCGCCCTAGGACAGCTCCTAGGGCATAGTCTGATGCATCACACATCGACTCAAAGGGCACCTTGAATAGTCGAGGGGGCGCAAGATGGGAGCTGAAATCAGACATTTCTTAAGGACCTCAAAGGCATCATGCATTCATTAGTAAACACAAAAGGAACATCTTGACACGATAAATGATGAGTGGCTTGGAAATTTCTTTGAAATCTTTGATGAACCTCCTATAAAATCCTGCATGCCCTAAGAAACTTGATTTGCTTAGGTTACGGGAGGAGGCAAATGTGCAATTAGATCAATTTTTGCTTGGTCCACCTCTATGCCTTTATGGGAGACCACATGTCCTAGGACAATGCCTTGGGTGACCATAAAATGACTCTTTTCGACTTAGAACCAAATTGGTTTCTTCACATCTTTACACCAACTTGAGGTGGTGTAAGCATTGGAAAACATCTCCATAAATTGAAAAGTCATCCATGAAGATCTCCATGAATTGATCAATCATGTCGGAAAAGATGGCATACATGCATCTTTGAAAAGTAGGGGGCATTGCAAAGACCAAAGGGCATCCTCCTATAGGCAAAAGTGCCAAAGGGCGGTGAAGGTGGTCTTTTCTTGGTCTGTGGGTACACAGGATCCGTTGTAACCAGTACCCATCAAGGAAGCGATAGTAAGCTTTGCTCGCAAGCTTATCAAGGATTTGGTCAATGAAGGGAGGGGAAATGGTCTTTCCTTGTCATGGTATTTAATTTTCTGTAGTGTATGCAGACCCTCCATCCAGATGTCTGTCTGGTGGACATAAGTTTACCAGATTGAGCTGCTACAACAGTGATGCCCGATTACTTAGGCACCACCTGTGTGGGTCCTACCCAACCAGAATCTGAAATGGGGTAAATGACCCCAAAGATCTCTTCATTACCACTTCTTGCATGTGAGGATTCAACCTTCTTTGCATTTCTCTAGAAGGCTTGGCATCCTCTTCCAGTGGATCTTATGCATGCATACTGGGTTTATTCCTCCTAAATCAGAATGGTCCAAAATTGCTTTCTTGTCTTTGTTTAGAACTACCACATGACTCCTCTTCTTGTTCCTTAGTAAGGCAGGGAGAAATAATCACAGGTAGTGTTTGATGATCTGCCAAATACACATAATTCAGATTTTGGGGGAGCTGTTTGAGTTCAATTGTGTGAGAAAGAGGGCAAAGGTACCTTGGTAACTTGTGGAAGAGGGAGAGGAGCAGGTCTCCAAGAGAGAGAACTTGATGACTGTTGGTGAGTGCCTTGCACAAAGCAGACTCCCGTTGAATTTGATCTCCCTTTTCCTTCTTTCTCAGTGGATCCCCAATCATTTTTAAATTCTGTGGTGGAGTCTTTACCTTGCAGAAATGTTTGTAAAGACTCCTCCACCAGCTCATCAATGATGTCAACATGGAAACATTCCTCGTGAGAGAATTGAGGTTGAGTATGACATTATACACATTCAATTTAACTTTCATATTTCCAAAAGACACCTCCATGATGCAGGACTGCATTGAATGCATGCATTAGTCATAGCCAGGAATGGTCTTCCCGAATGACATGAGGGATAAGCGGTGGTACTTTTGGTTGGTTCCATGTCCAACACCAAAAGTCACAGGGTAGAAAAACTTGTCTACTCCTACCAAAACATCTTCAATCAACCCCATAGGTTTCCTTTCGGATCTGTCACCATTTTAACACCACTTGAGTGGGTTTCAATTCTCCCAAACCTAGCTTCTCATGATGCATAGGAAGCGAGTTGACACTAGCACCAGATCTAGCAAGGCTTTCTCAATGGTGTGCTCCCCAATGATGCAGGATTGTGGGGATTCCAGGTCTTACATCTTAGGTGGTGTTGCAATTGATAGCACTTGGTTGATTTTCTCCTGACAAAAGGCCTTCTTGGATAAATGTATCCTAGATTGCCTTTTGTGGTGTCACACCTCTTTGAGAAATTTTGCATAAGCGGGGACTGTTTGATTGCATCAAGCGAGGTAGATTAATTTTAACTTGCTTGAATGTCTCCATCATTTCCTCAATTTTTTATTTCCTTTGTCAAAAGGAGAAACTTCATTGCATGGGGAAATGGGAGGTGAGGAACAAATTTCTCCTCCTCATCTTTTCAACAATTTTGTTATTTTTCATTTTTCATTTTTTGAATTTTCATGTAAATCAACTGACCATATTGCTATCCAAATTGTTGTTCCCGCACTTGTTCTTCATCTTTTCCTCTTCACTACCCAATCGTGTTGTTTATTATTCTTCCACTTCTCAAAGTAGTCAGCTTTGATTTTCTCATGGCCATTTGAGGATTCTCCAACCATGAACTGCCCCTTAGGATTGTTCACAGTTGGTGGGTAGTTTACCCTCTTCTCTCTTAGCCAATGAATTTGAGAGTTGGCCCAGAGTTTCTTCAATTTTTTAATGCTCATTGTGAAGGTTCATCGAGAGTTCCAAGATTTTGAAGTGAACTCAAGACCGCTCTTCAAAGGTCGTGGATCTAGGAGGGCTGCATCGCCGCATGGCTTGTTGTTGGTTAGGGGCTGAAAATTTGATTTATTATAAAATTGATATGGCAGGTGTTTGAAAGGTAATTGATTTTTGAAATGCTTCGATTCCACGAGATTAGGATGAGATCTCCATGGGTAGTCATTCGATTGCATCATCCATAAGGCGAAAGCTGCATGAGCTTGTTCCATCATGAGTTCTAAAATTGTGATGCGAAGGACATTGATCAATGGAATGAGTGGGGGCGGCATATCGACATGCCTCCTCTACTCTTGACCCATTTGGAGCTTTAAATGAGTCCATCACTATCAAATTTTGTGGTCAAATTATCCACTTTCCTTTCCAAACTCATTGACTTCATAAACTTTTCCTCTTGTGAATTGGGGATTATTCATCCTAGCTGGATTCTCGGTGTCCCTTGGCGGAGATTCCTGTGGGTTGAATTTTCTCCAATCACCTCAAAGAGGTCCCAAACCTCTTCAAGCATTTTACAAGTAGGTACCTCCACAAGAGGCATCCACCATGTTCTTGCCCTTGATGGGTTCCTTGATAGAAGCTTTGAACCATTTGCCATTTAGAATTTGATGGTGAGGCATTGCCTTATGATTCTTTAAACTTTCCCATGCTTCATGGAAAGTTTGATTGAGTTTTGGGAGAAAGAGATGATGCTTTGTCTCGGTTATGGTTTTAGTCATTGGGAAATATTTTGACAAAATTGACATTGCAAATCATTCCATGATGTGATCTTTGTTTGGTGCTAACATAGATAACCATGCTCTAGCTTTGTCCTTTAATGAAAAGGAAAGAGCCTAAGCTTGGTTGCCTCTGGACCCGATCCACTATGTTAAATGTTGTGCATAAAGCGTAAATTCATCAATGTGTTTGTAAGGGTCTTCCTTACTCAATCCATGGAATGAAGGCAACATTTGGATGGTGGAGGACTTAATTTCATAATTTCCTCCACGTGGGAAATTGAATGCAAAATGGGGAATTATAAGCACCGAGGCAAAGTAGTCTCTTAACAATCTCTGTTCTTCTCCCATTTTAGCAGATATCTGTGATGTATGTCGATTTCTTAGGAGTCTTTCAACTTCTGAATTTAACGGGAGAATCTCAGGATTGAGGGTTCTCCTGCCAAACATACAACTCGTAGAGAGTTTGACAAGAAACCGCTATTTAAGAACTTTCCTTTCCTTTTACACAGCTGTACGCTGCATAAAAATAACAACAAAATTAATAAATGACTGATAAATAAATGAAAATAAACATAGGTCTATCTATTTTAGAACAAACTTCCCCGGCAACGGCGCCAAAAACTTGTTGTCGCTCCAAGTGTGCCATAATTGTGTGCATTATGAATCAAAAATTAAAGAATTAAAGAATGCTAGGTTATATGGGTGTTAACTTATGAAAGGGATATCAGCACATTGGGGCTAACACTGGCCTGCAAGATCAGGGCCAATTGTAGCAAGTTTTAAAAGTAAGTATTTCAAGATCGTCCACAGAAGTTTGTCTAAATCAGAGATAAACCTCCGATCTGTGCTAGATCCCTCTATAATTATCTAAAAAAAAGAATAGATAAAAGAGAGTGTTGGATTGTGTCACATTTAACTATAAGCAAATAAAGAAAAGAACTAACTACATGATCCAGATCCGAGTTGGGGAGATGTTTAAAATAAGACAAATGCAGAAATAATAGCTTCATGTACTTTAGCCTCGAATTTTAATGGAGAATCAGAGTTCCAGAGGCGATTCAATCTTCATCGGCTACCAAGACAGATGTAAGAGAAATAAATCGAATTAAGGAATAGGTTTAGACTTATGGTCGTGATCATCACTTAAATGGTCACAGATCATCATTGTAGCCTATTCTTTAGTTGAACTATGAACATCCTTTGTAAATCTTGCTAGAATTAGGTTACCAACGCTAATTACGCAGGTGATGAATTAAGGGAAGTTGCATGCGGATGAGTGAATCTAAAGAAGTCTAATGCACTAAGGTGAACATTCGAACCTCTCGACATGACTCCAATGGAGAAGACACAAATTCGCAACCTTTTAAAATCCAAAATTACAATTACAGAAAGCACGGTTTAGAGAGCCCTCGGACTTATAGTCTTGAATCCAACTTGGAAGTACAAATCACTCACAATGGCTTTCAAAGGTAAACTACAAGAAGGATTACTGAGGTTCGGATAAGCTATCGTAGGAATGAGAAAGCAGAGATGAAAACTCTAAAATCTGGATACCCAAATTGGGCAAATGGTTCGCTCTATTTATAGTTTTCCCTAAGGCGCTCAAATGTGTATCAACCAATCGTAATTGGATAGATCTGTATCAACCAATAGGAGTCGAGCACCGGATCCAGATCATTACGCCAATCAGAATCGCTTGATCTGGTTCACCAATCAGAAGCAGAGGCATCAATTACTATGCATTTTGAAATTTGCTTGAGCTTCGGAAGTTCCCGCTTGTAATTTAACTTTGCGCTCACATGGGTTGGAATATGCCTTCGGATCTTGATTGGAACCTTTCAAATGTTCTGGTCTTTTGATTGCATTGATGCATGCAAAGTTTCTGAAATACCTTCTGACGATAAATCCCGAATGCCATTTCGCATAGTTTAAGGGCTTTTCAAAGTAGTTAGAGTTTCTAGAAGTTCCGCCAAGTTATTCCCTCTAGGTGCTCACGTGGGGTGGAATATTCCTTCGCTTTATGCTTAGAATCTTCCAATGTCTCCGGCTTTTCAATGCATTGGGCGTCGACATGAATTGCCCTTTGTTAAAGTAATCTCCGAATACCTTTTCGCAGAGTTCAAGTTCAATTTCTTTTTGCAAAGTTCAAGGTTCTTTGCGAATAGTAGAAGTTCTTTGCGAATTGAACTCTAGGCTCCCATTCTTCTTTGCGAATAGTAGAAGTTCTTTGCGAATTGAACTCTAGGCTCCCATTCTTCTTTGCGAATAGTAGAAGTTCTTTGCGAATGGCTCTCTCTCTTGCTTCAGGTCTTTGTCTGCTCTTTTAGACCCTCTTTAGCCATTCTTTGAGGTTCCTTCTTTAAACTTGACATGAGCTGTTAGCTTTTTGATCTTTTTGGGATGCTTTTCGGATTTGGACCTGTCTGATTGGTTAGCTGTAAAATGCACACTAAAGCACTTATTTAGTCTTCTCAAGGGTCTTTCAAGGCTCATGTTTAGGGGTGAAAAATGGTATTTTTCACTACTTAACAGTCTATAATACTGATATTGAATTGCGCAAGTCTGATTTGGCCCGTTTGAAACAAAATCCCAACGAAACCTTTAGCGACTATTTGGGGCGTTGGAGAGCACTGGCAGCTCAAGTTAGAAATAAAATACCAGATGATGAGCAGATAGAGATGATTTCAAAGAACACTCTGCCAGTGATTTCTGATTTTCTTGTATACCAACAGCAGTCCAGTTTTACTGATTTGGTGAGGAATGCTAACCGCAGTGAGGATGCCATCAGGGAAGGGCGGTTGAATAAGAATGCTTCAAGGGGCCCTAGCGGATTTATGAGGTTTACTGAGCAGAAGAACGACAGGAGGATAGGGGCAGAGGTGCAAAATGTTACAAACACTCGGCCCAACAATAACAATGTAGCCCCGCTCCAATTCCAAGCAGCGCAACTAGCTCCCGTCAGGACAGGGCCAGTACAAAGAGCAGGGAATGGGCAAGGAATTCAAATGACCCTAGAGAGGAGAGCTCATTATGATCGAGTCTTTATGCCCTTGGGGCAATCCCTGAGTGTACTTTTGCTATTATTAATTGAAAATGGTTTAATAAGTGTTCTCCAACCACGACCTCCTCCCAATCCGATTCCTTATAATTTTGATCCCAATACTCATTGCAATTTCCATCAGGGTCCGGGTCACCCGACTGATCGCTGCTTCCCATTGAAGCATGCGATTCAAGGCTTAATCGATGCTAAAAAGATTATTCTCCCTGCACCCACCCAAGCAAACCAGCATGCGAATATCCATCAGGTGCCTTTACCACCACACCCTACCGGAATAGCAGGTCCCAGACCCACCATTGGGATGGTAGAGGAATTTGAAGAAGAATTGGAGTTTGATCCGTCAGACTTCATTTGTAATCCAGAAATGTTTGTGGCACCAAGGCAGAGGAATCTAGGAGAAAGAATTGTTGGGGTGATTGAACCCCTGAATTTGGCAGATTATTTTCCTACCCCTACACCAACAGTTGAACCCCTAGATCTTAGGGCCTATTTCCCACCATCCACCCCTATTAACTACGTACAAATGAATGCGTATCAACCATATTCCACCACCCCCATCCATTACCCAATAAACCAACAGGCCTCGAATCCAACATCTGCACCCATTAGTTATCAATGGCCTGCACCCACCCCATCTCCCCCAGTTCAGCCACCGGTAAACTCCACCACCCCGGTCAATTACCTAACGGCCCATCAGACCCCTCATCTCTCGCCAGGACCTACCAGCTATCAATGGCCTACTTTTGCCTCCTTCCCCTTAACACCACCGCCCTCAAGCTTCGCCACCCCTATTTGGCCCAATCTTTCCACCCATCCAGCTACCACCGAGGTAAATCAGGTATTGTCCACACCTCCTGAGCCGACAGTACAAGTACCTCAAGTACCGACAGCCATACCTTTCCAGCTCTCGGGACCAACCTATGACCCTCATCAGGTCCCGCTAAGCTACGAGCAGACATATGTCAATGTCGGTAGCAGCAGCAGAGAAGGGGTAGTAGACTTTATCACCAGGTTAGGAAGGATATCGAAGCAGCCAGAAGTGCCGATAGCACCACAGGCCCAACCAGAGAGGAAGAAAGACAGTGCTGTGAACCCTTTGGAAAAAATGAGTCGGGAACACATACTGGAGACTCAGCTGAGAAGGATGCTCGATCATATCACCGTCTGGGATTTGTTGATGACGTCCCCACTCCATTTTCAAGCATTAATGGGGGCGTTGAAGAATGTGCATGTATCACTTCAAGTCAGCCCAGATGAAGTCGGGCAGATAATTGGTCAAGTAATGGCTCTAAATGCCATTTCCTTCTCTGATGCCAATTTACCTGAGGAAGGGTGTAGCCATTCGAAATCTTTAAACATAACTGTTGAGTCTGAAAATATGGTCATTCCCTTGGTACTAATTGATAATGGGTTTGCATTGAATATATGCTCGTTAAGAACTGCCACCAAGATTGGGGTTGATCCGTGCATGTTAAGGCCCACCTGAACCAGCACTAGAGGGTTTGACAATACTGGAGAGAAATAATGGGAGAAGTTGATCTTGAGCTGTTGATAGAACTAATAACCTTTTCCATCTTGTTTCAAGTTATGGATATCAAATCCTCATTTAATCTATTATTGGGGCGCCCATGGTTGCACGAGGTTGGAGCTATACCTTCCACCTTGCACCAGAAACTCAAGTTTGTGTCTGGGCACCAAATTGTTACAATCATCAGGGAGGGGCACAGGGAGAAGGAAAAAGCTGCCAATAGCATCGAAAAACCCAATAAGTTAGATATACCACACACCGCTGAGGATGTCGACCTTCACAGTTTTGAATATGAGGTATCAGCGATACTCCCAGAACCCATTGAGGGCATCATGCCTAAAACAGGAGGTGGTATGGTAGCGGCAGTGGCAATGCTTCAAAAGTGGGGTTATTAGAAAGGAAGGGGTATGGGACCTAGATTACAAGGAAGAAAAAGCCAGTTGTTGCCAAGGGACAGAAGGTTCGATTCGAGTTAGGATACAAGTCCACAGAAGAAGAGGTCCGAGACGTTAAAGAGAAATCCAGGGTTGCCGCGACTGCAAGAGCTCGGGGAATCAACTTAGAAGAGAAACCTCGCCCTAGGCAGCACATTAGGGATTCCTTTGTTAGCGCAGGGGTCGTAAAGATCGATCAAAATGGGGTAACCCATTTGACCCCACACAAACTCACAACCCCAATCCATCCCACCAATCCCCAGATCTCCCTTCCCAGCTTGGAAATAGATTTGGCCACGTTATCCCTTTTCGAGGAGCGATGGTCGGTACCTGAACAAACTCTCCCTATGGTAAATCACCATAAAACCGAGTTATCGTTTGAGGACATCATCTCAGACGAAATGGGGATCAATATGATAGAGGCTGACTCCAATGAGCCATATCAGTCAGCACCCTCCATCCCAACAGGTAAAGAAGCGGCCCCTCAGGTACGCAACTGGGCATCTTTGCCCTAAACCCTGGAACCGGGGAGTGGCCTAACATTTGGCACCCATTTCTAAAAAAAAAACAACTTATAAAAAGTAAGAGAAGCCCTTGACAAACAATACCTTGTGTATATAGCAACCCGCCTTGCCAAGGGTCCGTCTCCGAAGAAAATAAAAATCTCAAAAATATAGAAAAAATACAAAATCTCAAAAACATGAAAAAAACACAAATCCCAAAATATTAAAAAAATCTAAAGTACAAAAATATTGTCATTTAAAATTTCAGAAAATGTCCCACAAAAGGATACCTTAATCAAAATACCCGTCCCACGTGAAATCGACCCCTTCCCTATAGAAATACAAGAAGAGATAGAGATCACGAGTCTGGACGAGGATGTCCCCTTCGAGGAGCTCCCCAATGAGCTCCTTGACCAATTTGCCGACTTTGAGTATGGCCCTACCCCCATTGTTGAAGAGACCGAAGACGTCAATCTAGGAACTGAGGAGGTTCCCAAGATAACCAAAATCGGAACGTCACTGTCTCCTGAGGAAAGAAAAAACATGATCGACTTCCTTCGGTCATACCAAGACATTTTTGCCTAGTCGTACGAGGACTTGCCTTGTCTGGATACTGATTTGGGAGTTGCCCCTCTACCCTGATATAAAGCCAGTCAAACAGAAGTTGAGACGTCTCCGACCCTAGTGGATGTTGAAAGTCAAAGATGAGGTCATCAAGTAGTATGACGCAGGGTTTCTCATGGTATCTAAATACCCGCAATGGCTAGCCAATATCGTACCTGTGTCGAAGAAGGACGGAAAGGTTTGCATGTGTATCGACTTTAGAAACTTGAACAAAGCGAGCCCAAAGGACGATTTTTCATTACAACACATCGACATCTTGGTCGATAACACAGCTAAGTATGGGATGCTTTCTTTTATGGATGGATTCTCAAGATACAATTAGATCAAAATGACAGAGGTTGATCGCGAGAAGACAGCATTCATTACCCCCTGGGGAACCTTTTGTTATCGAGTCATGTCATTCGGGCTGAAGAATGCCGGTGCAACATACCAGAGAGCTATGATTGCACTATTTTATGACATGATGTACCAAGAGATCGAAGTATATGTCGACGACATGATAGCAAAATCACTAGAGCGAAGCGACCATTTGGTAAACCTTCAGAAGCTGTTTGAAAGACTGAGGAAGTATCGACTACGTCTGAATCTACAAAAGTGCGCATTTGGCGTCATGTCAGGGAAACTTCTAGGATTCATCGTCAGTAGGAGAGGGATCAAGGTTGACCCAGCCAAGGTTAAAGCTATCACAGAAATGCCGCTGTCGTCTACTGAGAAGGAAGTTAGAGGGTTCTTGGGCAGAATATAATATATCAGGCGATCTTCAAGCTACTAAGGAAGAACTCACCCGTTGAATGGAACGACGACTGCCAGGCAGCGTTCGATAAAATCAAAAGCTACCTCCTCAACCCACCTGTGTTGTTACCACCTAAGCCGAGAAGACCACTCTTGATGTATCTCTCCACGACGGAAGCCTATATGGGATGTGTCTTAGGTCAGCATGACGAGACGGGAAGAAGAGAGCAGGCCATCTACTATCTGAGCAAGAAATTTACTGATTATGAGACGCGCTATTCTCATCTGGAGAAAGCATGCATGGCTCTTGTTTGGGCTACTCAGAGGCTCCGCCACTACTTGGTGTCTCAAGCCGTTCTACTTTTAGGCCGAATGGATCCGTTAAAATACTTGTTTGAAAAGCCGGATCTTACTGGGCGGACTGCACGATGGCAGTTGTTATTATCTGAGTTTGACATTACATACGTTACTCAGAAGTCAATCAAGGCCGCTATGATCATCTATCTTGTTCATGACGGAAGACGATACTGAAGAAGTAGAAGAATCATGGGTAATGCACTTTGATGGGGCAGCAAATACCGATGGTCAGGGAGTTGGAGCCATTCTGATTTCACCGAAGGGATCCCACGTACCCGTCTCTATCAAGCTCAACTTCCCTTGCACTAACAATATGGCTGAGTATGAAGCATGTACCACTGGTCTGCGAGCGGCCCTCGATTTGGAAAGTAACTCACCTTCAAGTATTTGGCGATTCATAGTTAATCATATGCCAGATAAATGGTGACTGAAAGACAAAAGATGAGAAATTGATCCCTTACCATGAGCACCTTGAGGATCTGATAGCTTATTTCGAAGATGTGACATTCTCGTATGTCCCGCGGATAAGGAATCGCTTTGCCCACACACTAGCAACTTTGGCGTCAATGATTGAAATCCCCTATGGTGTTGAGATGGAGCCAATCATGATCGAGCAGAGGAATGAGCCGACTTTCTGCCTCCAGATTGAGGACCCTATGGAGCTTGATGATGAGCCACCTTGGTTCTCAGATATCAAGAATTTTCTCGAGACCCTAACTTTCCCAGAGAGTACATCCAAGACAGACCGACGAACCATTCAACGTTTAGCGGCAGGTTACGTCATTTGCAGGGAATGCCTTTACAAGCGATCCTACAATAACATCTTGCTCAGGTGCCTCACTGAAAGTGAAGCGGTCAATATTATGAAAGAAATCCATGTGGGAGTATGCGGAGCCCACGTCAGCGGTCACATGCTCGCTAAGAAAATCCTACGGCAGGGATACTTTTAGACCACCATGGAATCAGATTATTGCAAACATGTTCAAAAATGCTACAAGTATCAAGAACACTCCAGTCTAATACACGCTCCTGATATTGATCTTCACTGCATGACCACTCCTTGGACATTTGCTACCTGGGGCCTTGACGTTGTCGGAATGATTAATTCGAAAGCATCAAACAGGCATCGATTCATCCTCGTCGCCATTGAATATTTTACCAAGTGGGTAGAAGCGGCGTCATATGCCAACATCGCGGCCAGTCATGTCGAGAAGTTTCTCAAGAACAATATTGTGTGCTGATTTGGAGTCTCCAAAGATATCATCACGGACAATGGCACCAACTTTGCGAATAAGCGCATCCGAGGCTTCTGCGAGCAATACAAGATCAAGCACCATCGCTCATCCCCTTATCGGCCATAAACTAATGGAGCCGTGGAAGCCGCGAACAAGACAGTCATTCGCATCCTCGAAAAAATGGTCGTCACTTACCAAGATTGGAGCGAAATGCTGCCATTTTCTTTATGGGCCTACATAACGTCAATCCGTACCGCTACAGGGGCAACACCATTCTTCCTTGTGTATGGAACCGAGGCCATCCTCCCGGTAGAGGTTGAAGTACCCTCGCTTCGAATCCTCATAGAGTCAGGCTTACCCGAAGCAGAGAGAGAGAGATCCCGTTTTGAATAATTAAACTTATTGGACGAGAAGAGACTCCTAGCCTTATGTCACACTCAAGTTTACCAGGGGCGAATTGCACGCGCTTACAATAAACGTGTCCGCGGTCGAGATCTAAGGGTAGGAGACACTGTGCTGAAGAAGATTTTCCCATCCCTCCATGCCGATCCGAGGGGAAAGTTCAAGCCAAACTGGGAAGGACCTTATGTCATTCGAGAAGTGCTGCCGGAATACGCCATTCACCTCGCCACCATGGACGGAGATCATTTTCTTGAGCCCATCAACGTTGGATACGTTCGATGGTTCTATGCTTAGTCTATCATGAAAAGGTAAGTATTGATGAAACGGATACATGACTGCTTAAGAACTACCCAAAAGAGGATTTAAGCCTGGGCTTTTCTTTCCATAAACCCCTTCCCCAAAAACATGCGTGTGTACATATACCCAAAAAGAAAAGATGAAGCAGAGTTGCTATAAAAAGAACAAAAAAATTGGAAAAGCAAAATCTTAAAAAGAGATTGCCTGAAATGGAAAAAAAAAGAGAGAAGAAAGAATAAAAAATGTGTAGAAGAATCATGGGGCATGTACAGCAAAACCCCCAAGGAAGAAAGTATGTTGAGAAAACTGAAGCCGTATCAAGGAAACTCTTTTAGCCCAGCATACTTTCAAATCCTAACCTAACCCATGGCCAAGCTACACCCTGAAGGATGCCCTCTTTGTAGGTTCGCAAGCCGTCATATTATCTGTTAAGTCAACATGAGCCGAGTTGTGAGACGACACCAGAACCCCATCCAGCTGGCTATGATGGAATCAACGTCTATGTTGTGGCTCTTAAAAAAATATAAAAAAAGAATAAAAGAATAAAATAAAAATACAAGCTCAAAGCAAGATGGACGTGGTGAAAACCTAAAGGGGCACTATGGGTAAAAACAACGAGCTTATGTGGACCAGGTGAAAATCCGAAGGGGCACTTGGGGTAAGAGAGCTAAACCCATGGTCATGGTGAAAACTCGAAAGGGCACCACGGGTAAAAAAATGGAGATAAATAAAAAAAAGAGAAGAAGAAAAAAGGAGAAAAGAAGAAAGGTTTGAAATGATTGATTGATGTTTGAGGAGCCCTCTTGGTTACTCTCTCTGATCCCACTTTTTTTGACTGGGCCACTCATGTGAGTCCAAGACGGGTCTTGACCAGAATTGTCTTTGTGAAATTGCTTTGTCAAACGTATGACCCAAGGTAAGGAGAAAGGTTTGACTCAATCCAAAGGGATCAACGTTCCGGTCGTGGTAAGAGCCGGAAACCCATTAGGTCCGACTGCATGAAAGGGTTCGACCATACTCAAAGGACCCAGGGTTTCTCGAAGTTTCACCCACTGATTAAGGCACAAAAAAAAAATGCACAAAACCAAACCAAAAGGCCAAAAGATCTCTATAGATGTATATAATAAACCACCTTTTACACCACTTACACCACGTCCCAAATAATAGTCGGTGGGATGACTAGCGTGCTTTCCTTTTTAGTATAAGCAAAAATAACAAAAACATAAAGAAAATATGTATACAAAAAAATATGTGTGTGTATCTGTAAAGGGGTTTTTACACCCCTTTTCTGTGTATCTGATCTGTGTAAAAAGTTCTGTGTGCAGGAAGGAGTTAGCGGCCCAGCTCGCTCTTCAAAGCACTGATCTCAGCATGAAGGTCACCCTCCCAGACATTCCCCTCAGTCAGCCAATGACAATGCAGGCTCTTGAACCTTTTTCGAGAAGAGTCGGTGGCTCCAAAAGTGACGCACAGTGATCCCTTCAAGCGGAGAACCTCGCTCTCAGCTGTGTCTGCTCTAACCCTCTCGCATGCCAAAAGTTCTTACAGGACTCTCTTCTCATCCACCAGTAGCTTGATACGAGCTCGAAGTGCCGTCTCTTTCTTTGGCCAGGGGCTTCCAGTGTCAATGATCTCTGACAAATCTGGACCATCAGCAGCAGGCCGCTCAGTCAACAGCTAGGCCTCGTACTCAGGAGAAGTCCAAACCAAGTCTCCCTACTCAATATCACATATCAGCGTTGACTGATGCGTCTCCCAAAGAGCAGCAATCTGATATATGTCCCCAGAGGACCCCCTAGAAAAGATCAAATCACATAAAGGAGGTTTGGCCTCACAAGGCACCTGCTGAGGGCAGCCAAATTGGTGCAGTACTCGGAATGGGAAGTAGAAGGTGCTGCCAGTCAATCCTAGGAGGGTGATGCCCTCATGGTCTCTAGATCGAATCACTGGGAAGGTCCGGTCCAACCAAGGAAGCCTCCATGTCAGCTCGACATCGGTCAACCAAAGTTTCAGAGCTGACACATCGCCCTGTGGAAGCAAGTGACATCTACCCAGAAAACATTGGGCCACCTCACCGTGGGCAGCATAAAAGTGAGGCACGGGCCCCAAAATAGTAAAATGCTCACCCAACCAGACCTGAAGCAACAAGGGGCATCCCCAAAGGCCCTCCACCTTACCCAAAGTAAAAGAATCAAGGCATCGGTATAGTTCGGCAAGCACCAAATGCATCATGGACCGGCCTGCCTCCAGCTCCGTCAAAATGTCACAAATTACCAATGAGAAACTCTCTCCCCCGGTGAAGAAGAGGATTTTTGAGATGAGATCAAGTGCTAGAGCTTTCACGTTAAAAACATTCCTAACCGACAATTTTCAGAGGCTTTCATCACCGAAAAGTTCTTTGAGGAATTTCAGCGAACACCTTGTGGGCCCCCAGATGAGGCTCTTCTCATACTCGGATTTCTTTAAACCGAGAGTAAGGTGAACGGATTTAGAATATCCCGGTCGAAGCATAACTTTTGCAAGGCCCCTATAAAGCTTTAGGCCAGACAGATTGGATAGCTCCTCAAGGGTTGGGGTTAGATCCCGCTTCCCAAAATGAAATACGTGGAGGTTCACATCCCAGAACGAAGCGGCAGCATGAAGAAGTTCCCACCGAAGAGGAACCCCTAGGAAGGAAGGAAGGCGAGATAGCCCAAGGTACTCCAAGTCCGCGAGCTCACTCTCATTCAAGCTCCCAAACCAAGCTGTTAGAAATTTGGGCCCGAAACCCAAGGTAGGGGGTAAATTGGCTCCAGGCCCTCTACATAAGGGAGGGCTAGAAAGCGGGTCCATGAATGTACAAGGATCTTTTGAGAAGAAAAAATTGGTGTATGGTGATGGACCTGCCTTGGAAAAGCAAGAGCAAAAAGAACCAGTCAAAGAGGCCAAGTCAAACTAAAATGAAGTGATTTTTGGACTAACTCGGGTATATAAGGACCCACTGCCCCCAGGTTAAACAGGGCGCAACTATTAGTTGCGCCAGTGCATTTGGTCCCTACTTTTGCCTAGCAGAATTATTAGTTGCGCCAACACATATTTATGGGATCTTAACCTGGCGCAACTAATAGTTGGGCCACACTACAGCCCCCCCTCTCTTCAGCCATCTCGGGACCCAGCTGTGGGGACTTACACCTTTTTTGTGCTATTACACACCCCCTTTTTACTAACAGTTCAACAATTATTTTGTTTACTCATATGTAGGACTGATCCTACATCAAAGCGTGCACTCAAGGAGTCGCTTTCTGAGAGCATTTTTGGGCAAACACATCCTACAGAGAAACATGTCTGATACGAAGAGATCATGGCATAAAATCAAGGCAGAAATACTGAAGAGTAGTTTCCAAAAATGATGATCCAAAGTATCACATCAACCATCCCCAAAATGTTTAAACAAATCCAAATCAAATTCCAAAGAGTACTGAGTTGTTAAAGCAAAAATTAAAAGCCTATTCTTTGCTCACGCCCTTGGATTTCTTGCGACGACGAGAAGAGCTCTGAAAGGTCCGCATGTCCCCCACCCTGGACCACGCCTGCGAGATCCTATTGAGTAAGGAACACGACTCCTTAGCACGGGCACGCTGCAAGGCACAGTCAAAGTCAAAAGTCAGGATCAGTTAAGGGGAAAATGATGACGAGGGAAATAAAAAGGAAAAGAGCAGCAAGGTACTCACTGTCTTTGCCTCCCTAAGCTCCGCTAGGTGGCGATGATATGTTGCGTATTCATGGCCGAGTTGAAGTCCTACATTCAGAATGATTCAATATCAGTTGTCAGGACAGTCCTAAAAGCGTGTGCAAGAGACATAAATGGAGGAAGACTGGGTCATCAAAAGACTTACCCCAGGGACCACCTCAGGAGGGGGAACGCGGGCCGCTTCGCCAGAGAGCCGTGCCTGTTGATCTACATCCGCACAGAGGCTTGAGAGGAAGCTATCATCCAGGCACCGGAAGGTCCCATAAACTACAGGCGAATCACCCGCACCAGAAGGACCAGCGCCGGAGGGATCTACCCCTAACACATTAGCCGCACTTGGCCTGCCTTCACCATCCGAATCATCTCCATAAGCAAACTGTGAACAAAATAAAGATCCACTTAGATGAGACAAAGGCCGAATTAAAATATAAGGGAAACTAATCCGAGCTGAGACAAATTACCTGACCGAGCGGGCCGCCAAATGCCAGAAAATTAGTGTTAGGGACAAAGCGTGACAAGATGAATCGATGAGGTAGGCACTCATACCAGAGATGATAGTCCCCAGGCACATGAAGAGCATGGATAGGGAACCCATTGTTGAAGAAAGCCATTGTAAGCTCCTCGATACTATCAACGGGATTCCAAACGTCAGCCGGAGGGTCCACAGGTATGGCGTAGTAGCCCTGAAATTGGTGTACCACTCGCGCCCCCAGATAATAAAACCTGGCCCATGCTTCGTAGAAGAAGACGACACGGCGATTGTTGAATAGATGGGAGTCACCCACGGCTGCTTGGTCCCAGAAGGGGGATGTCAGGTATGGATCGGGGAGGATCTGCTCAAGTAAAAAAGAAAAAGAAAAAGAGAGAAATCAAGCAAGCAGCACCTCAGTCAAAGGAAATTTTCAAGCTAAAAGTAAACAAAGGTTGAAGAGTTGTCACCTGCTCGGGGACCATCAAGTCGAGCTGGGACCTTAGGCCCATCTCCAAGTTCTTTAGGCCTACGTCACGGCGCCGGGCCTGGTTCCAGTTGCTGAGGAGGGGATAGGTGAGCACCTCCATGAAAAGAAGCGGGCGCCTAGGGTGAAAGTGGTGATATCCCCATACCTGAAAAGGGGGCATGGCACAAGAGCGGGTCAGTAGCATAAATGGATCATTCAAAAAATGGCAGAAGCAAAGGAATGTGGAATTACTTCTAGGGCGGCCCAAAAACCCACGACAGACTTTGAATCCCTGGTCGTAACCCGAGATAAATTGTACATCAACCAGGCATACCCTGCCCCTCCCCAGTCGTACCTAGGGACGTCACCCCAATTGTCCATCACGCTCAACAAGGCCATGCTGACTCGGCCTCCGCTAGCATTTGTGAAAAGGGTCTTGCCCAGCAGGAGTAGGAGGGTGATACGAGCTAGGACAATCGCCCACTCGAGCGTAATATAAAGCGTCCTATCCGGCTGACCGAGGTCCACCAACTCGTCAGGTGAAAATGGGGAGGTCAGCCAAGACATCTTGACCTCTGTGCCATGGGTTTGCCAGCGAGGAGGATAGGCCCCAATCAGTCGAGTAATGTCCTCCCGGCTCGGTACCGCCAAAGTTGATATCGGGACCCCCCCTATCCTAATGCCAGTAATCATGGCCCAGTCGATAGGCGTCAACGTCATCTCGACATACGGCATATGGAATGTCATGGTCTCAGGATGAAACCTCTCGATCAGGGCCTTCAAATAAGCAGCATCGGCCCTCATAGAGGGACAGGATAGGAACTCCCCAAAGCCCACCTGCTCCAACAGGACCTTCACTACGGTGGGGACATAGAGGTAGAACTCATGGAAGTCGAGCCACCCCCTGCGGAACACAATATTGGGCAGATCTTGCACCCAAGGAAATGGGCATTAGATCAGGAGGCAAGGCAAAAAAAAATGAGAGAAGGGGGTGCATGAGGGAAATAAATTGAACCTCTCTTTTACCATGCCCGCTATATCAAAGTTTGAAATGTGGGTGTACTGCTGATGAAGGAGGCCAGCCCGGGCAGCCTCACCTTGCATCTCAAGCCATGGGCCTGCCTTCCGTTCCACCCAGACAAATTCCTCCTCTCGCGGGCCATATACGATCTCGGGCCCCTCCTCGGGAACATGCTCGCCCTCAATCACGTCAGAGTAGGTCAACGATAAAGAGCCAGGATATTCCATGCTGCAAAAGGGAGGTAAGTATGCTCACCATTCCCCTTTCTTTTCACATATTTTCAAAAATGAGAGATACACATGCCCAAACGATAAAGAAGCGATCCCTTTGAGGTTGAAAATGCAAAAAAATCTTTTCTTCAGAAAATAATAATAAATAAAATCTCCTCTTCCTATCTTTGAAAATAAAGCTGGTTAGAATCAAATAAAATCATTCTTTCATCATTCCAAAAAAATAAGAAAAGCCCTTTTTTTACACTTAGAAAAACAAAAAAGTCCTCCCTTTATGTATAGGAAAACAGAAGCAAAAGTAAAAAAGAAAAAAAAATGTTTTTCCTTTATGATCACAAAAATAAAAAAAGCAAAAAATGTGTTTTTCCTTTATGATTATAAAAAAATAAAAATAAAAAAAATCCTTTACTTTACTTACAAACAAAAAAAATAATAAATAATGATAAAAAGAATCCTTTGCTTTATTCTAATAAAAACACCAACAAAAAACTGCCTTTTTACATTCACAAAAACAAAAATGCTTTTTCTTTATGTTCACAAAAACAAAAAAATCCCTTCCCTGTTATCTTCAAACGTAAATAAAAAAATAAAACAAATCTCCCTTTTCTATGTGTAAAAATAAAGCAAGTTAGAAGCAAAAAGGATCGTCATTTCTGTATGCTTTAAAAATCAAAACCCAAAAAAGAGTCCTTCTTTTATAGAAAAAAAAAACCAAAGTTAAAAACAAACAAAAAACAAAAAAGAGTCTTTTTCTTTAGGCTCCTAAAATCGAAACCCAAAAAAAAAGAGAGAAGACAAAGTCATTATGCTCTTAAAATAAAAAAATAAAAATAAAAAAATAAATAATAAAAAAAAAACCCAAAAGAAAAAGTCCTTTTATGTTTAGAAAAACTAAAAACTAAAAAACCCTTTCTCTTATGCCCATAAAAAAAAAAAAAAAAAAAAACCCACAACAAAAAAACATATATACAATAAATTTCTTAGTTAGTTTTCAAAATAACAACAAAAACTAAAAATCCTTTTTCGTAGTTAATAGAGACCAATATATATATATATATATATATATATATATATATATATATATAATCTTTTCCCTTAATCTTCAAAAAATAAAATAAAATAAAGACCAAAATATCCTCTCTTCATGTTCAAACAAAAAAAAGAAAAAAAAAGAGAGGCCCTTTCTATGTGCACAAATAAAAATAACAAAATATACATATATGAAACCCATAAAACAACAAAAATAGGGCATCATTCATGAAACATCATCAACACATCATCAATAAATATGTGTACAATAAAAAATAAACCATTGTTCATCAAGAAGAGAAAGATCATGCTCATATTTGCAAGAAAAAAAAAGAGTAAGAAAAATCAAGGAAAATGAGGTTTAAATGGTTACCTTTTGAAGGAAATGGGGTCTTTGATCTAGCGTGCGCTGGCAAGCAAATAAATGGCAATGGGGCACGCGTAGAGGCAATGTAAAGGAACCCTAGGAGGGGGAGGCGATTTTCGGTTTCAAAGAGGAAGAAGGGGGAGAAAATTTTGAAATAATGCCCCACAGCCCGAGTTCGGGCTGTTTAAATTCCCCCAGCCAAACCTGGCGCAACTAATAGTTGCCCCAGGCAAAATCATGCCCACCTTTTGCTTGGCGCAATAATTAGTTGCACCAGGCTATTTTGAGGCCCCTAGTGGCTTGGTGCAACTAATAGGTGCGCCAGACACTTAGGCCGGGTTTTGGGCCTGGTACGGGCCAGATAGGAAGGCCGGTCCCCCCCACTTCTTCCTCATTTAATTTTATCGCCCACGGCCGATGCACACGCTCCCAGGACGGCCTTTCGATCATCCATCGACTCGCTAAAGAAGCCATGCTAAAATAAAGATGGACCGAGGTCAATAAGCACCCCAGTCCTCCACAGAAAAAAAAATCAATCAAAATCCCCGCGGAGAAGCCACAAAAAAAATTAATCAAAAATCGCAAAGACTAGTCCTAAAAGAATCTCACATGAAGTGAATAACCTAAACTAGTTTGAAAATTCCTAAAAATTCACATAAAATAATAACTTGAAAAATCCCAAAAAATTCACATAAAATAATAACTTAAAAAATCCCAAAAAATTCATGTAAAATAATAACTTGAAAAATCCCAAAAAATTCACATAAAATAATAACTTGAAAAATCTCAAAAAATTCACATAAAATAATAACTTGAAAAATCCCAAAAAATTCACATAAAATAATAACATGAAAAATCCCATAAAATTCACATAAAATAATAACTTGAAAAATCCCAAAAAATTCACATAAAATAATAACTTGAAAAATCCCTAAAAAATTGACATAAAATAATAACTTAAAAAAAAAATCACATGAATTAGTTTGAAAAATTATAATAGTTGGAAAATCCAAAAAATCGGAAAAAGAAAATTCCCAGAAACGCACAAGTATGAAGCGGTAAAATGTCAATATTTTATCAGCAATATAGTTGTGCCACATTAAAGTCTGGAGTCAGAGGTTTGCCTCGGATCTTTGGATCCTGCTTAAGGTAGGAGCAACGGTGTCGGTCACGGTCAAACAACCAATGTTTCGATCAAGTCAACTCCACTGCTAAATTTTCGCAATGAGAGCTCTGTTTTGGATTCATATGAACTTAAGTGTCTTAAATTCTCCATTGAAAAAGCTCAATCGTTCGTTGAAACCAACCTGTTGAGAATGAGATTACATATCAGTCAAACTATGTGCAACCATGCATTCGAAAGGGTTCATTTCCCTTTTATTTTTCTGCAGGCTTAAAACCTGTATGGGTAGCGATATCCCTGTAAAGTGTATGCCATGCGTCTGGGCATCCTTATGATGGTCGTTTGTCCCCATAAATTATACCCAGGTGGGTCCGGGTCGGGGCTTCCATCGTCTTTGTTGTTGCTTATTACCCCCGATGGGTGCATGATTATACATAGTTAATTGATAATTATGATCATTGTCAACAGAGACTAGGATTGGACGCCCCCTTTTAGGAGGTGCCCAATGTTTGGTTGGATCTGTTCAAAGAAGTCAAGTTGGATACTGTAGGTCATGTTGAGCTGAGGCATGCTTTCGAAAAAATGGCACGTACTCCCAAAAAGCATTGTGACATCTATTCACTTCGCTCGGGTGGTCACGCTAAATAAATATTGGGATTGATGGGTTAGCTCAAAGATCTCAAGTGCTTTCGAAAAAATGGCACGTACTCCCAAAAAGCGTTGTGACATCTATTCACTTCGCTCGGGTGGTCACGCTAAATAAACATTGGGATTGATGGGTTAGCTCAAAGATCTCAAGCCTTGTTTTCAGCAGGGACATCTGCAAATAATCCAACGAAGTCATCAAATCCCTTATAGGGTTGGACGCAAACTGTGGAGCCTTGCGTATGTTTACTTCGTGCCTATCTTTGAAAGTGGGTCGATCACCCCTCTTACTTATAAAACTGTTGTATTCAGAATAAATCTCAAACATCAATCACCTTCAAATCATCTCGAGAAGCGAACATTTTTCTTGACTAACAGGCTTTCGCAACTCGAGAGGTGAACGTTTTTCCTAGTAATGTCCACCTCGGTTATGCCCAGTAATGTTGCTAAGCGATTGGGGACCGATTACCTTGAGAGACGAACGTTTTTCCCGACATACAGGGCTTTCATTTTCTCACCATATTACTCACCCGATGCTTGAAGTTCGTTCTTAATGCAGCGGACCCTCCAGTAATGCCTTGGGCCTCTTCGGATGTCTCTTTTCTTTGACATATGATCACTAGTGATCGGATACCAAAGAGGGGCATTTGTAGATACCCAAATTTGGCCCAAGGCCCGATCGAAACACCTCTCGAGAGAGGTGCAATTCTGAGCTTTTGATGGCATGTATGGAACCCTTAGGAATCACTTGAAACCTTCAACAATCACCCTAGATCCCTTAGGAACCTACCTCGAACCTTTAGAAATAAATCCCGACCCTTGGAACCCTGTCCAAACCCCAAACCTAATCTTCCCAGATAATGAATGAGGAGGGGTGCACCAGAACCAACTATGGTCCTCTACGGTGATCAAATCTCATACCATTAGAGAGTAGAGGTCGTCAGCTTTCTAACGATCCAAGAATTGCCCCAATCGGAGGTATACATCAAAAGATATGGCAAACCAAGCCCGGAGGGCAGAAATGTAATTTCATGTGGGCCTCCTAGGGATTTGGCACAACTAATAGTTGCGCCAGTTATAACTTTGCCTGACGCAACTATTAGTCATGCCAGGCCAATTCTCCCAGACTTTAAGCCTGGCACAACTAATAGTTGCGCCAAGTTTGAATGTGGGCCCCACCCTCACGAGCTGACTTCGAGGCTACTGTACAGAACTAGTTTACTGTACATTTGCCTAGCACAACTAATAGTTGCGCCAGGCATATGAACAGTAACTGTTAGATTTTTCCTCAAAAATCGTGATTGGGGTTTGACTTGTTGACCACCTCGACCTTTAGAGTGTGTTTTGATAGTTCTGTTGCACCCATTCACTACCTATTTGTAACCCTCCAAGTGGCTTAAGGCCTCACCCCATCATCCACCATTGGAGGACCTTCTCACATATTTCAAGGCTCCAAAAATCTTAGGAATTCTTAGATGTAAGATTAACTAATTCCTAATCTTGATTAGCATCTAAGTGGTCTCCTAATCCACCCATTTTCTATAAATAGAGACCCCACCCCTTGGTTTAAGGGTTGAAAATTTTTACCTAAGAGAGAAAGAGCTTAAAATGAGAAGATCTTTCTCCCTTTGGTGCACACCCCCCATACAAATTTTAGAATTCATAAAACTCCTTTAGACCTTAGCATTTCATAAAAAACCCTTAGGTTAGGTGCGTGTGATCCCCTAACCTCCCTCCCCTACCTCTTAGCTTCAAGCCTTATGAGTTAGAACCCCACTTTCCACCATATAAAGCCATCAAGAGCTCATCAAAGCAAGCCAAGCAAGGGTCCTCCACGGTGCTACAAGGGCCCGAGGGCTCCGGCTCTCCCCTTTCTTCTCTTATCTCTTTCTAGCTCCCTCCATCCTCTCATTTGTGTCGTTACGCCGCCGACTTTTCGGTAAGAACGGAGGGGCATAAATAGGATTCTAAGCCCTTTTGGGCAAGAGAAAGCTATTTTATTTTCTTTTACTTCATTTTATTTTTGGCCATTAGTAGAGACCGCGTTAAGCGGGTTGATCGGGTGCCTAACACCTTCCCGATCAATAACAGACGCCTCTACCCAAGAGCCTTTGGTGTGGACCGAATTCAAAGTCATATTTTTAGTACTTCGGTGCTCATAAACATGAACTAGGAATCCCGAGACACCGAAAGCTTTAGGTGGCGACTCTATATTTTTGTTAAGGTGCGCATCGTCGCGACGGGATCGTCTTGATTCCCACGATTGCACATATATGTGACGGGATCGCCCCTGAGCATCCACAGCATGGAACACGCCTTTCGACAGCTACAACTGGGTCCCCGAATGCTCCATTTTAGCTTGTGCTGATAGATAAGAAAGCCAAACATGTCATGTCAGCATCCCCAGTTCATAGTTGTGATTTTCCAAGATAAACGAGAAGACACCTCGAATGAGGGGTGTCTAATTCTTCGACGCATTCTTACTTTACAAGAGTACGCCGAAGAGGGGCATCTGTAGACACTCCCATTTTTTCCTTTCGAAATATACAAAGCTATTTGTTCAACCTTTGACCACAACCCTAATGTGGGACCATATACTGAAACAATAGTATATGGCTGGACATAAGCTAAAACAATTGCACTGTGGTTCAAGCCCTATAACCAGAATGTGGGACCATATACTGAAACAATAGTATATGGCTGGACACAGGTTGAAACAATAGCACTGTGGTTCAGGCCCCATAACCCTAACGTGGGGACCATGCACTGAAATAATAGTACATGGCTGAACACAGGCTAAAACAATAGCTCTGTGGCTCAGGTCCCAATATAGGGAGATTATATAATGAAACAAGAGTATATAGTGCAGACTGAAACAATAGTCTTGCACTTCAAACCTTTTAGCCCTAATATGTGGGACCATATACTGAAACAATAGTATATGGTTGGACACAGGCTGAAACAATAGCTCTGTAGCTCAAGCTCCATAACCCTAGATCAGGAACCATACACTGAAATAATAGTACATGGCTGAACACAAGCTGAAATAATAGCTCTGTGGCTCAAATCCTGACGTAGGAGGCTATATATTGAAATAATAGTATATAGTCGAAATACAGACTGAAACAATAGTCTAGCATTTTAGACCCGACCTAGACCCGAACAACCCCGAATTTCACGCCTGAAACCCCGCGCGTAATTCGATTATAGGCCAAACCACAAACGTGCAATCAGTCCCCCTTCCAGACCAGACTTTCTTTCCTAGACTATCTCGAGACTCGATCATGTGCTTCATATGAAACATGCGATCGAATTGAGCGCCCCACCACCGGTGCGCAATTGGCCTACGCCTGACCTAGTCTTACACCCCCCCAAGTTTCCTTGATTGAGCTCTTCGAAAGAGACGCTTAATCAGATTGCGCACGCCCCATCAGGCGCGCAATTAGTCCTACCATCGTTAGAACTAGGAAACTCGCTGAGCAAGTCAGCTGGTCGCTCACTGAGTCGGCGACCGACTCAAAGCGATTAAGCACTGGGAAACCAGCACGTAATTCGTTTAAACACTTGAAACATGGTGTTTAATTAGAAAAAAACCTATGAAAGCTTTTTCTTAATTCGGTCCAAGGGGGCTGGATCTTTTTTGGAGTTCTGGAAATATGAGTAATTGAAAAATTCAGAGAATAGAATGAACACAGAGAGAGACCGAGCAATGACTTCAAACATTGAATTCCGAGATCCTTCCCTGGAGCCCCGGCCTTAGGTAAGAATTTAGTTTTAATTTTCGACCGTAGTTCTTAGTCTCTAGATTTAGGAATTTTATTAGTTTTAATTTTTAGTTTTAGACCGTAGCACCCTTTTTAGACCGTAATTTTTTTATATTTGGTTCTAGTTCTCCGTTTTTAGATCTAGTCCTTAATCTGACGGTCTAATTTACCGACCCTAGGCTTTAATTCTGTTCGAAAATATTAATTTCCAATCCTATCATTAATCTCTGGTTCTAGGTCTTAGGTTCTAAAATCAATCCTTAATCATACGGTCTGATTTTCTGATTTCTGACCCGAATTCAGTCCTAGAATCTTAAATTATAATTTTAACTCCTTAGTTTAATCCTTTTAAAAATCTTAAATATTAATTTTAATTTCTATAATTCTAATTTCTCAATTTGATTCACAATTATAATCCTGAAATCGACTCTGAAAAGCTCAAAAATACTATTTTATAGTCCAAAATCTAATTTATCTTTAATCTCAACCACTCGATTTGCCCAAGGGAGCTTACGGAGGATACTCGGGAACGAGGCCAATCCTCCTTAGCATAGCGGGCGCAAAACCTTTTTTTTTAGAATTATTTTACTGTTCTAAGTAGGATTAGAAAATCAGTTCTATTACTTCTTTTTTAATTTTTAGTATAATTTACATGCTTTATTTTTATTAAATCCTAAGAATTCATTGCTTTGATTATAATTCTAGAGAAATCAGTTCCTTTATTTTAATTGGACTTTAATAAAGTTGATTCATTGCTTAAATCAGAATTTTAGTAAAATTAGGTCTCTATTCTAATTAGAATTCTAGTAGGACTATTATAATTACTTCGATAAGAATTTTAGTCAAATCATTATATTTATTCCAATAAGAATTGTAGTACAATTAGTATACTTGCTTTACTTAGAATTCTAGTATAATTAGCACGCTTGATTTAATTCGAGTTTTATTGGAACTAATATACTCACATTCCTGGTATAATTAGGAGACTGATATTAATTAGAATTCTAATAAGATTAGGACACTAATATTAATTATACTTCTAATAAGATTAGGAAACTAAGATTAATTAGACTCCTGATAGTATTAGAATACTAGATTAACTCACTGTAATAAATCCACATAATTAAAATCACAACAGAATTGGGAAACCTAAATTGATCAGAGCTACAATGATAACAGGGGCAGAAAAGGAAAATTAAACTATCTAAATTATAAGAAGAGACATAGCTGCTGACGTTCGCAGGCGGACGATTCAGTAAAGAAGTAACCCACACCCACTCTAAAGCGTGATCATTGACGTGTTGCAGTATTGTTAAATATCTGCTACTGGCAACAAACTAGGAACCTTCCTAGAAACCCTCTCTTATTTTTATTTTACTTCCATCATTCCAAATGCCGCATCGCTAGAGTTCACTTGGACAGAATTGGGCCACTGATTCAACGGGGACCGAGAGGAACCCAGAAAAAGTGCACACCAACAATGATGTAGCGGTAGAGGGGAGGGTGGAAGAAATTATTGGAGAGGGAGGAGTGGATGATGTGGTAGTAGAGGGGAGGGTGAAAGAAATTTTGGAAGAGGGGAATGCGACATGCGTTAATGAGGAGGTAGAAGGGACTAGGCAGGGGAGTGTGGAAGAGAGAGTGGAGGTGGGTATAAGTGAGAGAATGGAAGTGGGTGAAGGTGAGGAAGCTGAAGTGAGGGTAGAAAGTAGATTGGATGGGAGATATATTGTGGTTGAAGATGAGAGGGTGGAGGAGAGAGTGGAAGGAAAAGAAGAAGCAACTCTAGTTCCGAAAAAGAAGAGAAAAATGTAAGAGGTCGATGTTGAGCCAGTCCAAACTAGAGTCGAGGATAATGTGGCACCATTTCCTGAAGGCCTTATGGACAGTTTGCTTCTAAGTTGGTATAGAAACCATGTTGCCCACGATCTATGAGTTAACACAGTTAGTAAGCAATAATATTTAATTCATGTAATGCATTTATCTTTTTTATTTAAAATATGTGTACATAATTACAATTATCTTACTAATTTCGTTGTTGGTTGATGTAGGATCAAGGTACCCTTCATTGCATACAACATTCAGCCAAACTCAATCCCAGTCCATCGTTGAAATGTCTCGCAAGTTTAAATGTAGAATCAAGACGACTGGATTTTAGTTGCTTGCTAGGGTTACATTCAGGACCATCAATCGTGTGTTAGTATTTGCCTTGGTTGAGAGATGACACCCTGTGACGAATACATTTCACTTTGTTATCGGTGAGATAATTATCACTCTTGACGATGTGAAGCGTCTCATTGGCCTATCTGTAGTCGGGAAGGCAGTTGTTACAAACCCTTGCAATACACCTGAATTGGTGGCCATGTATGCTCAAGCATTTGGTATTGATGTTGACGATGTGATCAAAGAATTAAATCACAAAGGATGCAAGGGAAAAAATTTCTGCTTGGAATGGTTGCATGGTTGTTTGAGCTAGATACCTGATGATACATTTGATGATCATATTGACTGTGCTGTAAGGGGATATATTCTTTATTTGCTAGGCTGCAAAATCCTTGCCGATAAATCAGGCAGCATGGTGTCAGCTCGGTACGTAAAGTTGTTGGTCGATCTGAAGACAGTTGGGGACTATGCATAGGGAGCAGTTGCACTGGCTTATCTTTATAGGCAGTTGGGCATCGTATCAGGAAAGAAGGTTACACAAATTTCTGGGCTGCTTACGTTGGTTGAGGTATACTAAATAAATTCGTATAACAATGTCTTACTAAATTGCTTTTCTAATATTTAATAAATAGTTGATCAAACTATATAATCTGTATTTTTAGGCATGGAGCTACGAGCACTTAGTTCTTGATCATCCAATGCTTAGGCAAATGTCTTTTGATAAACTGCCTTTGGCCTTTAGTGATAGCAACCTTTAAGTTAACTCGTGCATCTCAAATCAAAGTTAGTTCTTTTACGTGAAGCATTTGATGACTTATGAATGGATCAGGTAATATCATAATTAGTTATTTTACGTGAACCTATATACAAATTGCATAATAATTGTAATATATATATCTTTCGTATAGGTTATTTGAGATTCATATTGTAAGATTAGATCAGAATATCCATTTACTCTTACGACGTTTTACACCGGATGTCTATTCTGTTTTGACATCGTTGAGCTGTATTACCCAGAGCTGGTGTTGAGACAATTGGGACACGTGTAATTAATCCCCCCGCCATCAGTACAGAAGGGAGCATTAGAGGAAAAACTACGAAGACATATACTGTATATTATCGACCTGGTCCAAAAAATTTTAAATGCCATCGCAGTCACCAATTAGTCATAGAGGATCGTGGTACTCAAACATTTAGTCAGGCTACTGTGGAGGGTTATATGGAGTGGTGTAAAAAGTTCTCTCATTTATATTTCGTGGACCCCATCCACCGCAGGAGCTTGAGGCCATCCCAAAGTAGAGATAATGTCGATGATGTTTCAGAGGAATGAGTACGTATTTGTGTTATTATGATGTCTCTCATTTATATAATGTTTAACACTTATTTTGAATATAGCGACATCACAAAGATAAGGCATTAATACTATTAGGGGATTCGATAGTTGCCAGTGTAAATAAAGACATTGGGTACGTGATGGAGGTCATGATAGGGCATTGATACTATTAGAGGATTCGATAGTTGCTGGTGAAAATAAAGACATTAGGTACATGATGGAGGTCATGAAGAGGATATGCGATGAGCTCCGATTCGACAGTTTGCCCTCCTCACAGGCCACTACTACAAGTCCGAGAGTCAATGCACCCCTTGTCGCTGATACCACTACAAGTCTGAGAGTCACAATGGTGACAACGCCACACCGAAATCCTCCACGGAAAAGGACATGTCTACCAAAGTGAAACTTGGAGTGATATGGGATGGAGAGTTTTTTTTGTATATGCATATATAAATTTTTTAACTTTTAGGGGTTGAAGTTATCAATTTTTTGTGTATTGATTGAAGATATCAATTTTTTGTATAAATAAAGACATTGTTGTCGAGTTGACTTATTAGTATGACTTGCAAATGTCTATTTAGATTATTTTAGCTTAACACCTTCAAAAAATATAAAGCTAGTTTGTATACGTAGAGGTGAAACTTTTATGTCTGAGCACTTTTAAAGTTAGTTTGTATATGTAGAATTAAAACTTCTTTGTCTGAGCACTTTTAATGTTAAAGAAAAATTGATACCTTGAAGAGCCATCCAATCAATCCTTTTCCCACCTTTCCCAATCCCACCATGCAAATGAATCTTTGAAAATCCCATCAACCACACATTACAAATCAAATGGGAAAAGAAAGTCCATAAAGTTTTGACTGAAAAATGATTATAAAATAAGAAAATATGGGAGTGGGTGAACTACTTATTCTTTAATATCCCCCACTGTACTACCCAAAAGATCACCAAATCAGTAGGGATACTGTTGGTTAATTAATTATATAAGGTTTATTTATGGGGAGATGATCGAACTCAAAAGTTGTATAAATTATCCCCGAATCCCGGCTTTGTTAACCCACACTTAACCAGTAATGTGTGCTTTTAGTTCATGATGTGTTGCAACAGGTGTAAAAGCGGGTTGAATGTACAAAGAGTCAAAAGAGTTAAAAGAGTAAGAGTTATGAAGAAACCCAAGCAAGCGGCAATAATCCAAGGAGATGCAGCTGAAAGGAGTGCTTTCAAAGGTCAAATGGACCGGTCAAAATTTCAAAGTCAACCGGTTAGGATAGCGCAGTAGAAAGGGAAAACAGAGGAAGAGAACGAAGATTAATTGGACCAGTCGACGTGCCATTTTCGACCGGTCAGGATTCTCAAGGCTTCAGGGAAATAAGATGGATTGGTCAGAATCTCTTTCAACCGGTTAGAAAATGGAACAAACAAAATGAAGAAAAGCTCAAAGATTATTTTGACTAATTAGAAAACTAAAGAGATCTGAAGCCTTGCAGAGCATCTTCAACTTGGAGAAGGGGATTGAAGTCGATCGGCCAGTACTCCATTTTCGACCGATCATAGCAAAATATTCTGAGCGAAAAATCAAGTTTACACAGCTGTAGATATACTTCAACGTCGAGATCTACTCCAGATATCTATTCCAACTGACTGGATAACTCAAAGCAACATGGATTCCTTTCTAGATTAGTCTTCCTTGGAGGATTTTTAGGCATCCATTGAGATTACTTACCGTGTGTAATGTTCTAGGACCTTGTAATCTATAAATAAGGACCCTAGCTTAGGAATAAAACAACTTTCAGCCATAGGATTTTTTGCTCATAGTTTAGGTTTAGATTTTAGATCTACGAGAGTTTGTGAGATTGAGGGCTTTATAATCATCGTTCTATGATCGATTCAGCGATGATGAAGATCATGGAATCAATGCGTGGCTAAAATGTCCCGAAGCTTGGGATCTCTTGTAAGATTAAAGATAAGCAAATAACTTTATTTCTATTTCTTTCTTTATTTGTGAATTTCATTTTATTGGTACGATTGCATGTTCGAGGTTCTGAGAGTCATCGAGAACGAGCGATTGTAAAGGTTTAATTCTATTTAATGTAATCTTAGTGGCCTTGTAGGGATTGGGGTTGGATTAGATAGGATACTCACCAACGAATTAGGCCTTGTAGGATAGTTTTAGTCGGTTCATGCAATGATACTTTGATGTTTAGATTCGTCTAACTTGCGACTAGATTTATCTAATTCTTATACTAAACCCTAGAGCTTGTAGCCTAGAGTGGGGGGGGGGGGTACCTGGGATTCAAAATAGGAGAAGGATAGGAGTTTGCTATTTACGAATTTGAGATCCAAGGGAGATCCCAGGCCGTTCTTTCAATATTTTCCAGATCTGTTTTCTTTGCTAGATAAAATAATTAGAAAATTACTTCTATAAAAATCTCATTTCTAGTAAGGCTTTAATTTAAAATAAACGACTAGTCCCTATGGTTCGACACTCTTGTACTTACCCAAGTAGATTCGAACTTGTGCATTTGCAAGGTTGTGAAATAAAATGATCAAGTTTTTTGCACCGCTGCCGAGGAGTACGATTTTATTTGAGCTATTGCCTTTTAGTTAGTTTGTAGTAGTAGTTTTCTAATTTTAGTTTAGTTCTTTTTCAGATTTGGAGACCGAGGTCCGCGCATATCAAAGCTTCGAAGGGGATGCTCGCGAGAGGCTTAGATACGTGCCTTTGTTTTCAGATCTTGTTAGGTTTTTGTATTTTTGTTTCTTAGTTTATGACTGTGTGTTAGGGAGTCTCCTACAAATTTGATGCCCCCATCGTCTTATGATTTAATTATGAGACTCCATACCGCTATTGGGATGGACATGGGGAAAATGGTCCAAATCAGTGGGTCCCAAATCAGGGTTGTGAATTAAATTAGTCTTTTGCGCCAAATTTTTCTAACCAACCTCAGTGTGGCCCACAATATTCACGATCCCCATGGAGTTTCGATTTCTTGCGGAATTTGATAAATAAGGTGATAGAACTCTGCGCCCAATCGGCCAATTATCTTCAATTATATATCTAGTCTCGGGCAAAAGTTAATCATCTAAAGAGGCAGTGAGCCGATATTATGGACCACTATTTAAAATATATTTTGCAAGACCAATGGAGTTCTGGTTTAAAAGACCAGATTTTAACTATGACAAAAAAATTCCACTCCCAATCAGTCAACTATTTTAGCTTATATAACCAGTCTATTCTAGAACTTGAACATCAAATGAGGCTGTTGACCGCTACCATGGCTAGGAAAGCAGATACCTTTCCTAGCCAACCTATAAGTTTCCCGCAAGACTAGGAGTTGAATGGAGAAACTACCCCTGCCCATGAGCCTGAGGTTGAAACCATGAAATTTTTAGGTAGGCATGAGGAAGCTTTCAAGGAAGAGGTGGTTGACCCACATAAGATTGAAACACAGGAAGATAGCCAACCAGTTTGTGTTACTCCTCTAATACATCAACAACAATTATATGAGGACACAATTCCTTGTTTTACATCGACTGAGCAGTCGAGCATTATATATGGGGCACTTTATGTGCCCCGCGATCCATTTTTATAATGCTTCGACAAACCCTCAAGTCGATTAATTTTAAATAATGACTTATTCGGTGCTCTCAAATCGCTAATACACATTGTATCCGACTAGGTCACGGTTTATAGGGTGGATGAGAGTCCACCCACCAATAGCCTCAAGCCCCTAATTCACAGAAAGGGCAACCAAAACACGCCAGATGAATGACCCTTTCTTGTTCCTATCGAAGCTTGAGGGTGGTCCGGCGCTTCTTGTGAGGCAATCCAAGCCCTTGTACATTATATATAAAAAATAATAATTTTAAATACAGAAGAAAAGAAAAGAAAATTTAGGTGAGTAATTGCTGAAATCTGGGCTGAGAACCATGTTCTCTACTAGATTTCGACCGGTCAATGTGCTCAAAAACCAAAGGAAGAAACGGAGTTTCGACCGGTCGAAATGATTCTGATCGGTCGAGTTCAAGAATTAGCCTCATAACAGAGGCTGTTCTGAAGAAAATATATAAATCTGACCGGTCGAAATGGGTTTGACCGGTCGAGGTCGGGAGTGAGCTTCAGAACAGAAGTTGTTGTAAGAGAATATATATTCTCTTCTGATTTCAACCGGTTGCGACTTTGGGTTCTAGGGATATTTAAAGTCCTGTGACCGGTCGAAATCTCATTTTCGACCGGTCTAAACCCTATCTCCCCGATTCCTTCTTCCTTGAGCTCCCGCGGTGTTACTTTTCAAATTTTTGATTCCTTTGTGTGCCATTTCACCTTCCACTTCACACACACCCTCATTCACACCTACATTTACACCACCGCCTCATCTTCCGTCGCTCTGTGTCGATCACCGTTTTGCGTTTCGTCACTCCACGCATATATATTCAATGCAAAGGCTCGATATTTCGCACCTCATGGCCGCAATCGACGATTTTCACGCTTCAAGAGTAACTTTGCGCCATTTACTTTTGCTTTTGCTTTGTGTGTGTGTTAGTTTAGATTTTTGTCTTTAGTTTTTGTGTGGTAGGTGGACATCATGGGTGTTGTGCTTGAATGCTAATTTTTCAGTTTGCCCTCTTGCTGTTTTCATTTCCTATGATTTCGTGCAATGAGGACATTGCACCATTCAGGATTGGGGTTGTTTGCTCGTATTGTGTGGTTTATGTTTCATCTTTCTGCATCTTGACCACTATTTAGTACACCCTTAAAACCACATTTTTGTATAAGTTTTGAACTATCATGTGCTATGTTTCAAGTAGTTTTCAAACTGTAGCTATTTATGCGTGTGGGTTTTAATTTTAGAATATTTATGCCATGTTAGGACTGCTGTTGCTTAGGATTATTAGCTCCAATGCAAACATTTGAGAATTGGTCTGAATTTCATGCTTAGAAAATTTTTTGCACTTCTACCATAGTTAACTCCGAAACTTAAAGGATTAATTTGGATTTTGAATCTTAAGATCCTAAGAGACTAAACCCAGTGAGCTTTAGATCTATTTTTTTCGTTCCTGATGAGTGCTAAACTAAATTCCGAGTATCTTTGGATTCGTGCTTACTTGTTAATCTCATACAATTTATCTTGGTTTGTTTACTTTGCATTACTTTGTATCATTGTACTAGAACACATGGTGCTTTAACTTGAAACAAATAAGTATCCTTACTACCTTGTGAGGAAATGATCAAAGGCCGTCTTTGACCCGTTTTAACCGAAAATGCCCCACCTCATACTGATTTATCTTTTTGTACCCCCTTTGAGCCTTGTTGAAAATTTTGCCTTTATATGTTTCTTAATAAGACATGTTAACCATACCCCGACACCATTAATGAAAATTTAAGCCTTACCCTTTAATCTTTGAGAAATTGGGAACGAGGGATGAGAGTAAGTAGAGAGGTAGGTGAGTGGTGCTTACTGAGAACATATGGTAGAAAAATATGGAAAAAGGGAAAGAAAAAAAATGAAAGAAAAGAAAAAGAAAAAGCAAAAGGTTGAAAATGAAAAAGAAAAAAATTATGAGGTGAATTCAAAAGTAGTAAGAAGAAAAAAAAGTTGATACAAAGAAAAAAAAAAGAGTTCTGAAAAATCTAGAAAAGGAAGAGTGAAAAGTTAGAAAATCAAATTATGTTTCTTTTCTCGGTTTCTCAGAGAATTTAAGCCCAACTACCCTTTATTTCTTAACCTTTACCTGAGCCCTGTTACAACCTTGAACAAGACCTTGATCCAATCTTGAGTTGTAAATGCCTTGTGAAAAGTGATAGTGCAATGTCTATGGTGTTTGGTATGACTTGTTTATGATATAAATATCTTTCACTATAAGATTTCTTATAATTCTTTGATGCACCGTATTTCTTATATTATGTGAGACCTTTTTGTTTGTGTTGTAACTCTCTCTCACATGTGTGTGAAAAATGAACTATTCATCGGAGCGATTCTGTTTTGAGTGTATACCTAAGGTGAGGATTGAGTCGAGACTTGGGATCCGACGATTCTTTGTTTGGATTAGTCCCACGATAGAAAGATTTTAGCATGGGTTAGCACACACATGAAACTCTAGGCATGAATGTAGGATTTATCCAAGGATCAGAGCGTTGGTTTAACTTGAATAGGAAACAGTAGGCTTTAAATATAGCATCGGTATTTAAAAATGAAAGCTCACATGTTAAAGAAATTACTGGTTTTTGTTTTCAAAAGTTTATTTATATTGAAAATCGATTTTGAAAACTCAATTTACCAATGGTTTCAAAAACTGTTTTGAAAGTTTGTGAATGTCTTCACTGAAAACCTCAGGAAACATAATTCCTCCACTAGGGATCACCTAGGAGTTTAAAGGCTTGCTGCATATGCTAAATGTAATCGTGCTCCCTACGAAAGTGGCCTTTACTTTCATAGATTAGTCTATATATTATTAGAATATATTACTTCTGGGTTATAATTTTAAAGTTGTCTTTGCTCGACGACTAGCAAAGTTGAGGTTTGGGGGTGTGATTGGACTCAAAAGTTGTATAAATTTTCTCTGAATCCCGGCTTTGTTAACCCTCACTTAACCACTAATGTGTGCTTTTAGTTCATGTTGTGTTGCAATAGGTGTAAAAGCGAGTTGAATGTAAAAAGAGTTAAAAGAGCAAGAGTTATGAAGAAACCCAAGCAAGCGACATTAATCTAAGGAGATGCAGCTGAAAGGAGTGCTTTCAAAGGTCAAATGGATCGGTCGAAATTTCAAAGTCAATCGATTAGGATAGCACAGCAGAAAGGGAAAACAGAGGAAGAGAATGAAGATTAATTGGACTGGTCGAAGTGCCATTTTTGACCGGTCAGGACTCTTAAGGCTTTAGGAAAATAAGATGGACTGTCAGAATCTCTTTTGACCGGTCGGAAAATGGAACAAATAGAATGAAGAAAAGCTAAAAGATTATTTCGATCGGTCACAGCTGGTTCGATTGGTTAGAAAACTAAAGAGATCTGAAACCTTGTGGAGTGTCTTCAACCTGGAGAAGGGGATTGAAGTCGACCGGTCAATACTCCATTTTCGACCGGTCATAGCAGAATATTCTAAGCAAAAAATCACGTTTACATAGCTGTAGATATTCTTCAACGCCGTGATCTTCTCCAGATTTCTATTCCAACTGACTGGATAACTCAAAGTAGCGCGGATTCCTTTCCAAATTCATCTTCCTTGGATGATTTTTAGGGATCCATTGAGATTACTTGCCGTGTGTAATATTCTAGGGCCTTGTAATCTATAAACAAGGAGCTTAGCTTAGGAATAAAGCAACTTTTAGCCATAGGGCTTTTTGCTCATAGTTTAGGTTTAGATTTCAGATCTGTGAGAGTTTTTGAGATTGAGAGCTTTGTAATCATCATTCTATGATCAATTCAGCGATGACGAAGATCATGGAATCGATGCACGGCTAAAAAGTTCCGAAGCTTGGGATCTCTTGTAAGATTAAAGATAAGTAAATCACTTTATTTCTATTTCTTTCTTTATTTGTAAATTTTGTTTTAATGGTACGATTGCATATTCGAGGTTTCGAGAGTCATCGAGAATGAGCGATTGTAAAGGTTTAATTCTATTTAATGTAATCTCAGTGGCCTTGTAGGGATTGGGGTTGGATTAGGTAGGATATTCACCAACGAACTAAGCCTTATAGGATAGTTTTAATTGGTTCGTGCAATGATACTTTGATGTTTAGATTCGTCTAACTCGTGATTAGATTTATCTAATTCTTATACGAAGCCCTAGAGCTTGTAGCCTAGAGTGGGGGGGGATACCTGGGATTCAAAATAGAAGGATAGGAGTTTGTTATTTACGAATCTGAGATCCAAGGGAGATTTCAGGCCGTTCTTTCAATATTTTCCAGATCAATTTTATTTTCTATATAAAATAATTAGAAAATTACTTTTATAAAAATCTCATTTCTAATAAGGCTTTAGTTTAAACTAAACGATTAGTCCCTATGGTTCGACACCCATGTAATCCCCAAGTACAATCAAACTTGTGCACTTGCAAGGTTTTAAAATAAAACGATCAGGAGGCATATGCTACCATCTCAAAAAGCATAGAACACAAATATACAAATTTTAAGTCAAAATTTGTATCTTAAATTGAGCTATTAGTTTAAAGGAAGAAATGACCTAATTAATGAATACTTGATAGTTGAAAGCACTTTTGTACTTCACACTTTTACACTATTGCACCTCTCTGATTGTTAGTGTTGATAAAAAACTATGGGCCTGACGGTGGGCACCAACTTAAAGAGACACATACCTGACGGTGGGCACCCACTGTTAGAGTTCCCACAAATTTTTTTTTTCCCTCTGATGGTGGGCACTCATTGTCAAAGAAGCATAAGTGACAACAGGCACACACCATCAGATTCAACATTTGTCTGCGACGATGGGTTCCCACTCTCCGGTATATATTTTTGACAGCAGACACCCACCGTGTGGCCATCAGAGGATGAACTCTAGTGAGGAGCCTCACTAGATCCTCTGATGGCCTCACGGTGGATGCCTGCTGTCACAAACATATACCTGATAGTAGGCACCCACCTTCAGGAGGAATATGTTACCCTCTGACGGTGGGTACCCACTGTTAGGTTTATTTATGTGATAGCAGACACCCACCGTGAGGCCATTAGATAATGCACTCTAGTGAGGCTCCTCACCGGAGTTCATGCTTTGATGGGCACATGTTGGGTGTTTGCTGTCACAAATATATACTTGACAGTGGGCACCCACCGTCACAGTCAAATTTTGAATCTGACGGTGGGTGCCTGATGTCACTTATGCTTCTCTGATAGCGGGTGCCCACTGTTAGAGGGAATTTTTTTGTGGGAACTCTAACAGTGGGTGCCCACCATCAGGTTTGTGTCTGTGATAATGGGTGCCCACTGTTAGGGCCATAGCACAAATTATTTTTTTTATCAACTCTATTTTTTTTCTTGTTAAATCCAATCAGAGAGGCATGTCTATTTTTCCTTGGTGTTGCATAAGATTTGATGCACATGCTAGTATAACACATGGAAGTGTACAAGGATGTCTCCATGTACAAATGGGTTGACTTTGCTTGTCATCTACAAATGGAGGGGTCTATAGATGCATAATTATGGTTGGAAGAAAATTATTATTAATTTTCATTGTTATGAGATTGAGAAATATAAAGAAGCTTCTATGCAACTCAAACTAATCAAAACATCTTATAACATCTGATTTGAAGGCCATGGTCTAAAGATCTTGATAAAAAAAGATTGTAACAAAACACTATCTCTTTCATATGATTTAGCACATTCAATTGTCGAATCAGATAATAGCCTTTGATACCATTGATTTATATCAATTGTTGAATTGTGCTAATTTTTTGCACAAAGATCTTTAAATCATGAACTTAAAAGTAGACAAGATAGATACATGGCACAAGTCTCCCATTGCCAAATCTTTCTTTTAAACTATGTGCCAAGGCCAACTTCTCATGTGCAAGTAATTGCTCCCCCTACCTTATCTACCCTTAAATCACCTTAAAGTGCTCCTGTATTTGTAAATAAAATTCTCGGGTACCCTTAAGAATTCAAATACGACTCTAAATAGGATTATGACAACCAACATGGAGCTCAAGAAATTTTCTATGGAAAGAAAGCTTCATTTGATAAACTGGGAGATCTGCTCTCTCTCCAAAGAAGAAGGGCATAAAGAATCTTAGAGCTATGAATCAGGCATTGTTGGGAAAATGGTTATAGAAATTGGGGGATAAAGAATCTTAGAGTTATGAATCAGGCATTTTTGGGGAAATGATTAAATGAAATATTAGCAAAAGAAAATATACACTTTAACAAAAAAATTCTTTTGTATTCATTTCTATATCATTTCATAGTATCTGTATTCATACCAGTTATACAAAAAAATGCTGGATCATAATATTTTCACTATTTACATGTATATACCGCATCCCCAATTAAAAAAACAATCGAATTCCTAGGTAGTGCGATCAATCGAGATCAATAACCGGATAATCTTCGGTCACAACTTTCTCATCATCATCGACAGAGTTGAAGTTCTTAGATCGTTCCGCGAATTGAGACAGCCATCCCGCTGCACAATCATCTCAGTATCGCCTCCATATAGTCGTTGATGATGGAATGAGACTATCTTTAATCAAGGTGACTGGGACGAAGTGACACCCGTTCACTTGAGCGATGCAAATCACCTTATCCATTATGTTTGCTACTGTTCATAGTGAAAAAAAGGTCATACAAAGTTTGGTGCTAAGAAGGACTAAAAGGGTGTGATAGCATGATACTATTAGGTATCCCATGTCAGGCACTGTAACAACCCCAAAACTTAGGAAACCGTGTCGACCAACTCAGTACATGTGTCGGTGCGATGCAGTGTGCCATGTCGGATTTGGGCTTATGTGAGTGAGAAAAGTCGAGCACCTAAGTTATGTGTGAATGGGTGACAAGTGAACTATGTGAGGTGTGAAACACCTAAGTGGGGTGTTCATGCTTCACAAGGAAGTCACCCAAGCATAAGAGAAGGAAAACCCTTTTAGGTTTATTCCTTTTGCAAATTCTAAAGAGAGAGAGAGAGTGGGCTTGAGAAAGAGGAGAGAAGGAAGAATAGAGATTGGGAGGAGTAGGAGCAGTGAGATCGAGATTGTGACCGATCTAATGTGCGAGGTACTCCTCTATCTTACCTCTTGATCCAAGAGGAGACTTAGGGAAGAGATTGTTTTGATTTTTGAAGAGGTTGAGTGCTTGTGGTGAAGAGGAGCATTCTTCGTTGATAAATTATTGATCTCCCTCTCAATCTTTTTATTAAATCTTCAAATACTGCAAGAGAATTGAGGAGAGGATCACGGTAGTGATTGCAAGAGTGTGGACTCAAAAACTTCTGATGGCGTCAAGGGATGCATTCAATTGATCTCAAGTCCGTGTAAATTAAGGAGGTAAGATCTTGTAAGATTGAGTACTTGTGTGTAAATTAATGGCCATGAATAGGGGTAATAAATGCCTTAGATGCATATATTTATGGTGTATGAGGGTTAGGTGAAGGAGGGAAGGATAAAGAAAATCTGATTTGAAGAAGAAACCCTAAAATCTCGAAAGTCGCTCCCGTGATTTTGAGCCTCGCTAGCGCGAGTTAGACTTGCTCGTGCAAGAGGAGATTCAGATTAGGCGTGAAATCCATTTTGAGCAGTCGCTCGCGCGACTGAGAACAAGTATACAAAGTTGCTTGCATGACATTGAAACTGGCATGCACGACTGTCTTAGGCTATGAAAGTAAGATAAATAAGAGAGCACAATCGCTCGAGTGAGCTTGCGCGACTGTGAGGTGCCACATGACTTGCTCGTGCGACCTTTGAACTCGCGCGCGCGACTGAGCAAGTTTGGGAAAATGTGGATTTTTCTTTGAGAACTCTCCGAGTCTTTGGTGTGTGTAGTCTTTAAGGCATTAGTTAATGACTTTTGAATACCTTGAAATGTAGGTTATGATTCAAAATCGTGTATAAGGATCTTAGCTCTGCCTTGAGAGATTGACGCGATTTCTCATAAGAGGTAGGGGAAATTCAATATCATGACTTCCGATATGATCTGTATAGATAATGTGAGTGTGACAAGCACATGTGTGTGTGTGTGTAATCATGATAAGCATGCTAATATGATAAGCAATGTGCGGAAATATGATAAGTGTGATAAGAAAGCGTGCGTGAATGTGACAAGTGTGTACGTGAATGTGACAAGCAAATGAGAAATTCTAAACTAGTTATAATTAATCACAGTAATCAAATACATGATTATAAACTTTAAGTTAGAATCTGCACAATGATTTAAGGTTCACGTGTAATGAGTCCCCATCGTGTATTCGGTACGGCGGGATATCTGTACATGTGGGCCAGCCAACGGTCAATATGAAGCACAAGTGACCCTGTTAACTTAGCTCAGGGGTTTGGCAATTGTGTAAATTGTTCATTGGATAACGGTGGTTTGAGGATTCCCTTCGATAATTATGTGGCTCCCAATGCTATATATGTTTGGGAGATTATTTAAGTTAAGTTTTTAAGTCATTAAAGCATGAGAAGTGTGTAAAACCAAGTTATGCAAGAATGTGAAAACTAAGAAGCAATTCACGTGTGTGTGCACTTTAAATTCTGTAAATTCATTTCCAAGCATCTAAAAGTTTAATTTTTAAGATATGCTTTAAACTCAGTCATAAAATCTATGCTTTGAATATGATATGCATGCTAGTGATATTCCCCTATTGAGCTTAGACTGTTAGCTCACCCTTTTGACTATACGTCACAGGTATAGGCGCGGATTTAGGCATTGAAGATTTTGGTCATGAGGAAGATCCAGATTATATTCCAGAGGAGGAATATGATCTTCTGTAAGAGGATTGTTTTCCTTAGGGGACCTGTGAGATTTGAGGATTTTGTGAAAGGCTTGGTATGTCCGGCCTTTTTGTTAAGTTTGGATTATAAATGTAAATAGTTATTTTGAACCACTATTTGGGTGATGATTGTTTATCAGCGGTGGTTCATTTTAGTTCTGTCAAGCTTATAGTTCTCATAAGGACAGAATCATCATTTTATATTTTTGTCTACGTAAATAGTATTGTATTATCTTTTGTCATATATATGATGACTTTATCTGACTATTCAGAGAGGGACCAGCTTAGTTATACTATGTGAGCTGACATCTCGTGTGTTAAGTTCGAGGATCACCTCAATGGGGGATCGCCTCAAAGAGAAAGAATGGGTCAGGCCATGGAGATTGTGGCAAATGCCATGTCACATCAGACAGAACTGATGGCTGCTAACAATGCCAATCATTAGTAGCCTCCACCAACACCTCAACATTTATAGAATTTCTGAGAATGCGTCCTCTAAACTTCTCAGGACAAGCAGATCCAATGGAAGTTGAGAACTGGCTCAGTGAGATGGAAAAGATATTCAATGTGCTTTCATGCACTGAAGATGAAAGGGTAAGATGGGTTGCGTTCAAGTTAGATGGAGAAGCAGCCCCATGGTGGAAGTCTATGTCGAGGACAAGGGAGTAAGTGGGTCCAAGTGTACTGTGGACATGGGAAGAATTTGTTGAGGAGTTCAACAAACAGTATTTTCCTAAGGTAGTGAGAAATCAAATGGAAGTGAAATTCACCCAATTGGAACAAGGGAGGATGTCAGTGAGAGTATGGGGTTGAGTTTATGAGATTTGTAAGATTTGCTCCAGAACATGTGGCCTTAGATCTGATGAAGGCCAAGAAGTTCCAACGCGGCTTAAGGCCGAATATGCGTGATAGGATTTCATTATTTGAGTTGGAAACTTATGGAGAAGTAATGAGCAAGGCTCTAGTGGTAGAAGAGGACATGGAGAAAATGTATAAGAGACGAGACCAACAGAATAGAGGAAAGGCCAACCAGCGTAAGTCGGGTGGCTGTGAGCCTACAAATAAGAAACCAAGGTTCACGACACCGACACCAAGACAACCGAGTCAGAGTAATTATTCTAGGCCACCTTTGCCTCTACCTACGAGATTTTATCGTCCGCCTGGTCCTACCTTTATGTCAGGAGCTTTTGTTACTCAAGGATTTTCACAAGCAGCATCGTCTATACTAGCAGAGACATGTACTCAATTTGAAAAATCACATAAGACTTCAGAGTGTCGGTGTGGTATGAGCGCATGCTTCAAATGTGGCAAGATGGGGCACATAATCAAGGATTGCCCTGAACTAAGAAAGGAAGGAGTATCGTCAGTCGCTACACCTAGACCTACATGATCCACGAGGCCTACAGTTCAAGGACGTGCATATGCGGTCAATGCTCAGGATGCTCAAGCAAATAATGAGATAATCCAAGGTATAATTTCCTATCGATTGTCAATATATTTCTTTAAGAATTTTTAGATGAAGAAGGAGCATAAATATAAATGATCTTTTAAATTCCTACTTACGATGAATGTTAAATTCTATCATGCACATCTGATAATTTAGGATATGTAATAACGTAAGTACCTTACAACTGTATAGAGAAAAATATTGTTGTTGTTATGAGGCACAAGTCTTTATAGACCCAGGGTCTACTAACTCGTTTGTAACTCCTCAGTTTGCGAAAAGATTGAGGGTCATTCTCGAGTCATTGAAGTTATTTTGGCCGTGTCAGTTCCTACTTGAAGTTTAGTGAACACGGATATGTTTTGTTGATCGATCATTGTACGAGTTGAAGATCCTGAGATAGTAGCGGATCTCATTTTGTTGGATATGCAAGGATTCGATGTAATCCTTGGCATGGATTGGCTATTCGCTTACCATACAAGCATTGATTGCCTACGAAAAGTTGTTATTTTTTGCCCTCAAAAGGAGAAATCATTTCGATTTATCGGTGACAAAGCTAATGTTGCACCTTTCATCTCCGCAATACAAGCCGAACGTATTATGAGAAACAGTTGTAGTGGCTATCTCGCATTTTTGAAAGAACACCTAGATGAGAAGAATGACATCACCAAGATTTCGGTAGTTTGCGAGTTTGCTGATGTGTTTCCTGAAGAACTACCAGGATTTCCACCAGATCGAGAAGTGGAGAAGTGGAGTTTGTAATTGACTTAGCTCTAGGCACGGAACCGGTGTCAAAAGCACCATATAGAATGGCTCCAACAGAATTAAAAGAGTTGAAAGAACACTACAGGAACTCATTGATAAAGGGTCATAAGGCTAAGTTGTCTCCTTGGGGAGCACCAGTCTTATTTATCAAGAAGAAGGGCGGGTCAATGAGATTATGCATTGACTATCGTCAGTTGAACAAATTGACAATCAAGAATCATTATCCACTTCCAAGGATCGATGATCTTTTGGATCAATTACAGGGAGCAACTTTCTTCTCAAAGATTAACTTGAGATCTGGCTATTATCAGTTGAAAGTCAAGGCCAAAGATATTCAGAAGACAGCATTCAGAACCAGATATGAGCATTACGAATTCTTAGTGATGCCTTTTAGCTTAACTAATGCGCCAGCTTCTTTCATGGACCTTATGAATAGAGTGTTTAAACCACATCTGGACACATGTGTGATAGTATTTGTAGATGATATCCTTGTCTACTCAATGACAAAAGAAGAACACGAACAACATCTACAGATTGCTTTGCAAACCTTAAGAGAACACCAGCTGTACGCGAAGCTTAGCAAATGCGAGTTCTGGTTAGAACAAGTGAGCTTCTTAAGACACATTGTCTCTAAAGCAGGTGTTAAGGTAGATCTAGCTAAGATAGAGGCAGTGGTATAGGGGAACAACCAAAGACGGTCATAGAAGTGAGAAGCAGATGTTTCATAGAGGGATTTTCAAAACTTTCAGGTCCGCTTACACAACTCACAAGGAAAAATGTGAAGTTTGAATGGACCGAGTCGTGTGAGAAAAGTTTTCAAGAACTTAAGAGGAGGCTTACTTCTGCACCAGTACTTGCTATCCCAATGGGCACTGGAGGGTTTATTGTATTTAGCGATGCATCACATAGCGGGTTAGGCTGTGTGCTGAACCAGAATCAGAAAGTTATCGCCTATGGATCAAGATAGCTCAAGGATCATGAGAAGAATTATCCCACACATGATCTTGAACTTGCCGCGGTATTTTTTGCATTAAAGATATGGAGAGACCTTTGAGATTTTCATTGATCATAAGAGCCTCAAGTACTTGTTCACGTAAAAAGATTTGAATATGAAGTAGCGAAGATGGATCGAGTTTCTCAAGGATTACGATTGCTCCATTTCATATCACCCAAGTAAAACAAATGTTGTGGCGGATGCATTGAGTCAGAAAGGTTCGACTCAGTTAGCAAGTCTTATTATAGGAATATGCCGATGGAAACTTTTGGAAGATGTTGCACTATACGACACTAAGATTGAAGTGCAACAGTCGGGAGCCCGAGTAGGAAACATCGTGATTCAATTGACAATCTATGATGATGTTTAAGAGCTACAGATGAAAGATGCCGAACTGGTGAAGATCATACAAGGTGTAACGAAAGGTACTAGATCAAATTTCTCCATTAGGGAGGATGGATCATTGTTATTCCATGGACATCTTTGTATACTGATCGATACCGATCTGAGGCATAATATACAAGAAGAAGCACACAAGTCCAAGTATACGATTCATCGGGTGGTACTAAGATGTACCAAGATCTTAGGAAAAATTTGTGGTGGAGAGGATTGAAAAAGGATGTCACTGAGTATGTTTCAAAGTGCTTAGTGTGTCAACAGGTGAAAGTGGATCACCGACATCCATTAGGTTGATTGCAACCTCTATCGATACCAGAATGGAAGTAGGAGTCCATTTCCATGAATTTTATTGTGGGATTACCAAGGACGGTAATGGGGCACAATTTCATATGGGTTGTAGTGGACAGATTGACCAAGTCTTCCCATTTCTTGCCTTACAATACCCAATATACTGCAAGTACACTTGTCGAGATGTATTTAAAGAAGATCGTTAGATTACATGGTATTCCGACGAAAATAGTATCAGATCGTGATCCGTTATGCACATCACATTTTTGGCAGAAATTCCAAGAGGGAATGGGTTCAAGATTGGATTTTAGCTCAACATTCCGCCCACAGACAGATGGACAAATTGAAAGGGTAAATCAGATTATTAAAGATATGCTCAGGACATGCATGCTTGATTTTAGGGGTTTATGGGATCAACATTTACCTTTGATTGAGTTTGCTTATAATAACAGTTACTAGACGAGCGTTGGTATGGCTCCTTATGAGGCATTATATGGGCGAAGATGCAAATCTCCGCTAAATTGGGTCCAGAAATAGAAGAAAAATTTGTATTGGGTCTAGAAATTCTTGTAAAGGCTACTGAAGCTATGAGATGGATCCGTGAGAGGTTAAAGATTTCTCAGAGTAGATAGAAGAGTTATGCAGATCTAAAACAAACGAGTGTTGACTTTGAAGTTGGAGACCACGTATTCCTAAAGATTTCACCTATGAAGGGTGTGATGCATTTTGGAAAGCGTGGAAAACTTAGCCCACGCTACATTGGACCATTCGACATTTTGGGTCAAGTTGGTGAAACTGCAATTTAGATTGCGCTACTTCCGCAATTGGAGAGAGTACACGATGTATTCCATGTATCCATGTTAAGGAAGACGTTAGAGACCCAACTCACATCATTGATGAGCAACCAATTGAGCTCTATGAAGATCTGACCGTTAGGGAAGACCCCGTGCAGATTATTGATAAGAAAGAACAAGTACTGCGTACCAAACGCATTCCATTAGTATTTGTGAAATAGAAAAATCATGGGCTGGAGGAAGCTACGTGGGAACGCGAATCGGACATACGTGACCAGTATCCATAATTTTTTATATAATTATGATGTAATTAACATTGTAAATTTTAATGAAGATGAAAAAGTCCATGTGTGAACTATTAAATTCAAACATATTATCGTAAATTCACTCAAGGATGGTTGCGATGAAGTATGTTGAAGAAATATATGTATGTGCATCATAGACTTAACTAGAGAGTGTAAACTAGGTAGAAAAAGGTTTGCGAGATGATAGTAGAACAAATAAGAATAGAAAACAACACAATTCTAAAGAAACTTCTGAACTCGCACGAGTGAGATTTAAGTCGCTCGCGCGACTGTTTCAAAATGTCACGCGAGGGAACTAGTCATCTCAGTTGCTCGCGCGACAATTTAAAGGCCCCAGATTTCTGGAATGTCGCTTGCGCGACTATCGACCTATAAGAGGCTTGCGGACCAATTTTTCTTCAAAATTTTGGGCGCAAAGGGATTTAAAAGCTAGGGTTTTGTTTCCCCAACCTTCCAAACAACATTCTCGCTTCGATTTCACTTCGAATTTGCTCAGAATCTCTTTGGATTCACCAGAGCTTCGACCCCAAGGGTTTATTCGAGTATTATTCCACAAAAAGAGGTGGGATTTACCATTTAGTTTGATTTCCTTTCAATTATTATTTGAGAAACTTCTAAGATGGGACCTTGAAAGGTTTCTGCTTCGAAACTCTCGCCCTCTAAGCGACCCAAAATGAGTACTCCACCTATCATGAGAGAACAACCCACGGAATGGTGGGATTCTAGAAAGCTTGAGACCGAGTGGGTAATTCACAGTAGTTTGTTTGAGGGTCACGATTCGACTAAATGGACCCTCGAATATCTAACCCCCACCGATTTGAAATCACTCTTGAAACCATCCCATACCCACTACTTCCCTAGGCTTGTACGCCTATTTTACCAAAAGTTGAAGATGAATGAGGATCAAACGGAATTTGTGGTCGAGATCAATGGCTATAAATTTCAATTTGATTTCGATGACATCTCGATTGCGATGGGATGCCCATCGACGTACATTGAGGGTGGACCATTGCAACCCCCAAACCCAGCCAAAGTACCTTTTCATGAAATAGTCGTCGATATGACCAAGGGAAAGACAGGGTCCAGACTGTCTGTTAAGAGGGTTCAATTGCCAGCCCATATGTGGCCACTGAACATAATTTTTAGGAAGAATTTATTTCCCATGGGGCACGAGCATGAGAGACGGGATGCACTTCTTGAGGCCTTGTACTCGGCCTATCAGGAGAGGTGATTCTCTGCTTTGACTATGGTAGCTGATGGCATGGTATATGCCAGAAACAATGCCAGGGAGGGTGCCCAAAAAAATCCCCTCAAATGCCTGCCTTATGCCCCATTGATCACGTATATGATCGAGACCTATGTCAATGAGGAAGGAGAAAAATTTCCAATTTCGACTATGGAACCCCGCATGACCGACAACCTCCAAGTGTATAAATATGAGGACTTGAAGGGTAGCCTGACGAGTCTGGAAAAGAGCGTCAAGCGCCGCCAAACCGAAGAACTCGCCCAGCAAATCCTGCAACAGCAACAACAACCACCACCTCAGCAACCCATTGTCGAGCTAGGTCAAGCGGCTCAGAACCTAGTGCCTCCACCGATTCCTCCATATGGTGGTGTCGATTTCGTAGCCTAGTTGTTTAGGCGAATGGATTTGCAAGACATCGCGCTCCAACAAATCCAACAACAAAATGAGCTACTCACGCGTCAGCTCTACTACCATGAGGCGATTAGCGATGTGATGCAATGTGCCTATCCATCAGACTACCTTCAGCGCATGGCTGCTGCTCGAGCTTACATACCAGAGGCGTCAAGGTCCAAAGCCGGAGGAGCAGATCATGATGACGATGAGGACCAGCCTGGTGATGAGGAGGATTAGCTGAGAGGCTATGGTTGATGGTTTATTCATTTTGTTTGTGGATAAAATTTAGATGTAGTAAATTTTGAAATGTTTTGGAAAAATTGAACTATGGTCGATGGTATTTTGGAGAAATTGTAATTAATGGATTTGTGAAATGTTGACGATTATCATTTTGTGGATTGTAGCATGGGTGCCATGCTAAGGAATTGTGAAATTTTAACTTGTTTTTAGTTATGAAAGGGTTTTTGTATAATTTAGAATCATTGTGTGAATGGTTGAATGATTCATGTATGGCTTATATGGTAAATGAGTGTTATTGTAAATGATTTTATTGTCAATGATAAATATATGTGTATGGCTTTTATGGTTGAGATGGATGTGTGTGTACGGGTGTATATATGTGTGGCATTATGTGTGTGCTTGCAGGAAATATGAATAGTTTGTGTGAATGTGACAGGATAAGTAAATGTATGTGTTCTGTCTGAAATGGGGGTATGCAAGTACATGAGCATGTGTCTCTTTGGAGCAAATATATAATTAATTGGATGTGGGTGTAAAAGTAACATGGTGTGTGCGTGATCAATTTTCGAGGATGAAAATTTTATAAGTTGGAGAGAATGTAACAACCCCAAAACTTAGGAAATCGTGTCAACCAACTCAGTACGTGTGTTGGTGTGGCACAGTGTGTCATGCCCGATTTGCCTTAGTGAGTGAGAAAAGTCGAACACCTAAGTTATGTGTGAGTGGGTGACAAGTGAACTATGTTAGGTGTGAAACACCCAAGTAGGGTGTTCATGCTTCACAAGGAAGCCACCCAAGTATAAGAGAAGGGACCCTTTTAGGTTTATTGCTTTTGCAAATTCTAAAGAGAGAGAGAGAGAGAGAGTGGGCTTGAGAAAGAGGAGAGAAGGAAGAATAGAGATTCGGAGGAGTAGGAGCAGTGAGATCGAGATCGTGAACGATCTAATGTGTGAGGTACTCCTCCATCTTACCTTTTGATCCAAGAGGAGACCTTGGGAAGAGTTTGTTTTGATTTGTGAAGAGATTGAATGCATGTGGTGAAGAGGAGCATTCCTCTTTGATAGATTGTTGATCTCCCTCTCAATCTTTTTATTAAAGCTTCGAATACCGCAAGAGAATCGAGGAGAGGATTGCGGTAGTGATCGCAGGAGCGTGGACTCCAAAACTTCCGATGGCATCAAGGGATGCATTCAATTGATCTCAAGTCCGTGTAAATTAAGGAGGTAAGATCTTGTAAGATTGAGTACTTGTGTGTAAATTAATGGCCATGAATAGGGGTAATAAATGCCTTAGATGTGTATATTTATGGTGTATGAGGGCTAGGTGAAGGAGGGAAGGATAAAGAAAATTCGATTTGAGGAAGAAACCCCAAAATCTCGAAAGTCACTCACGCGACTTTGAGCCTCGCTCGCGCAACTTAGACTTGCTCGCGCGAGAGGAGCTTCGGATTAGGCATGAAATCCATTTTGAGCAGTCGCTCGTGTGACTGAGAATAAGTATATGAAGTCGTTCGTGCGACATTGAAACTTGCACACGTGACTATCTCAGGCTGTGAAAGTAAGATAAATAAGAGAGCACAGTCACTCGAGCGAGCTCGCATGACTGTGAGGTGCCACATGACTCGCTCACGCGACCTTGAAACTCGCGCACACAACTGAGGAAGTTTGGGTAAATGTGGATTTTTTTTTAGAACTCTCTGAATCTTTGGTGTGCGTGGTCTTTAAGGCATTAGTTAATGACCTTTGAATACCTTAAAATGTAGGTTATGATTCAGAATCACGTATAAGGATCTTAGCTCCGCCTTGAGAGATTGACATGATTTTTCTTAAGAGGTAGGGGAAATTCAATATCATAACTTCCGATATGATCTGTATAGATAATGTGAGTGTGACAAGCACGTTTGTGTGTGTGATCATGATAGCCATGCTAATATGATAAGCAATGTGCGGAAATGTGATAAGTATGCTAAGCAAGCGTGCGTGAATGTGATAAGTATGTACGTGAATGTGACATGCAAATGAGGAATTCTAAACTAGTTATAATTAATCGCACTGATCAAATATATGGTGATAAACTATAAGTTAGAATCTGCACAATGATTTAAGGTTCACGTGTAATGAGTCCCCATCGTGTATCCGGTACGGCGGCATATCCGTACATGGGGACCGGCCAACAGTCAATATGAAGCATGCTAACTTAGCTCAGGAGCTTGGTAATGTGGCACAAGTGACCCTATTAACTTAGCTCAGAGGCTTGACAATGTGGCAGAAGTGACCCTGTTAACTTAGCTCATGGGCTTGGCAATCGTGTAAATTGTTCATTGAACGACGGTGGTTCGGGAATTTCCATTGGTAATTATGTGGCCCCCAATGCTATATATGCTTGGGAGATTATTTAGGTTAAGTTTTTAAGTTATTAAAGCATGAGAAGCGTGTAAAACTAAGTTATGCAAGAATGTGAAAACTAAGAAGCAAATCACGTATGTGTGCACTTTAAATTCCGTAAATTCATTTCCAAGCATCTAAAAGTTCGCTTTTTAAGATATGCTTTAAACTCAGTCATAAGATCTATGCTTTGAATATGATATGCATGCTAGTGATATTTTCCTATTGAGCTTAGACTGTTAGCTCACCCTTTTGACTATACGTCATAGGTATAGGCGCGGATTTAGGCATTGAAGATTCTGGTCGTGAGGAAGATCCAGATTATATTCCAGAGGAATCTGATCTTCTGTAAGAGGATTGTTTCCCTTAGGGGACCTGTGAGATTTTTGAGGATTTTGTGTAAGGCTTGGTATGTCCGGCCTTTTTGTTAAGTTTGGATTATAAATATAAATAGTTATTTTGAACCACTGTTTGGGTGATGATTGTTTATCACCGGTGGTTTCTTTCAGTTCTGTCAAGCTTATGGTTCTCATAAGGACATAACTGCCATTTTGTCTTTTTGTCTTCGTAAATAATATTGTATTATCTTTTGTCATATATATGATGACTTTATTTGGCTATTCAGAGAAAGACCAACTTAGTTATTCTGTGTGAGATGACATCTCGTGTTAAGTTCGGGGATCGCCTCAATGGGTGATCCGACGACACGGATTTTGGGTTAGTGAAATTCGGACTGTCACAGGCATAGTCATCCAGTACGCACTCCGAGCATGATTCGTGAAGCAGTTGAGGATCGCATGTATCTGAATCTTTCGTTCTTGGTTGCCGAAAATAGGTAAATATTTCTCTGCACGGGAGGTCAACTCAGCCAACAAATCTGCTCGCACTACCTTCCATCCATCGTAGTCCATCCCTAACCAATGTGCAACAGCTCTAAACCTACGGTGCCCATCTGCCGTTACTTCTGTGATATTAGCTACGATTGGCACACAAACTTAGGGAGTGTCTTTAGATAAAATTTCATTCCGAGGCTTTCTTGAAGCTTTGAAACTTCAACGACTACAGCCTTCTTCCCTTTCTCCTTTGCCTTCACCTTCATATTAATTTCTTTTATTACGTGCTCAAACCCGGATTTATCTCTTTTCGAGGATGCATCACATTTTCGTCTATTCTCCTTCTCCTTAGGCCTGTCGCGTTTACTCTGCGACAACTTCGGCTCAACCATTTAAGTCATAGTGGGGTCTGTCATCTCATGCAACTGTCTATAGATTTGGTCCTGAACAGTAGGGTCGGACCTCTCATATCTATCATATCTGCATTGAAAACATTCTAGCACTTCAACACCTCTTGAGGATGCACCTATTTTAAGGTGATAGAGTTTCTTCCACCAAGAATGAATAGATTTAAGAGGAATTCTGTCACCGGGCAACAACCTCGAAGAGAGTTCATGAAAGCATGGAAGGCTATGTGTCTTGCGCAGTACATGCTTGCACTGAGATTTCATAACAGGTTGCATCTCAACTGCAACTCTGTTTGCGTCTATAATTTCCAGTGCAGCTCTAGACACGTGACCCAATATGAGCTCATAGAAATAGGCGGAATAATGATGCCCCCTCTTCAGTTTACTTCCTCAAACGACGTTCGTATTTATATATGTTACAGCTCAACGAAGCCATCAATCTTCTCCCACAATTGTAAAAGGTCAACTATAGAAGATCTCAACTCACACTTGATCTGAGCATGCGTGCTCTCCGCTGAGTTTGAAGCCGTATTACCGAAATGCATATATTCATTCGTCCATGCTGACACACAATTTTCCTTATAGGGTTCTATCCAAGTCGCATACAGATAGTGGAGGATACTTTGATGAACCGTGTACTTATGGACCATGGTACCTAACGTGGCTTTGTATTCCTCTACTGATCGATGAACTATACATGACACGATTGCATGCATGATAGAAGGCATCTCATTCTTCTATAGTATCAAACACTTTTGTACAGTTCTTTAACAAACCCATGTTTATGTGCCATACACATAAAATGTGTTTGGCTCCCAAAAAAATCACCTCGATTGCATTCATGAGTGCTTGCTCCTGATTGACGACGAATAGAGACAGAAGCTCGCCTCCCTTGAAAAGAGATTTAAATGATTGCAATGCCCACACATAAGCATTCTCTTTCTCGGATGACACGAATGCGAAGCTAACATAAATTTTTTTTTGTGTGGAGGTCACTCTGATGATGCTCAATACCAGAAGTTCATATTTATTCGTCTTGTTTGTGTAGTCCATAACAAACACCCGAGGAAAGATGTTCGCTAGTTTTATCGAATCCGAATGAGTGAAGAAGATGTCAGTCAATTCATTTGTTTTAGGATCTTTATAATGAAAACAGACATATTTGCATTGTCAAAACCTAAACATCAACTCTTGGAGGTGAGTCCTCCCATCTCTCTCGATCAACCGCATCACATGCCTCGCATTGTAGATTGCTTGAATGATTGTACAATTTTTCGGATCCTTCTTTCGAATGTTATGCAGTACATGACTAGGCTTCACTCCGACAACTGACATCTCTTTAAGAACCTCTCTCTCATTTTCTTTCACCATCACGCATACGAATGACCTTTCCCAAATTGCCTAGGGGGATGGTTGTGAACTTTGTAAAGTACGTCCAACTTTCATATAGACTTCCTTTCTTGTTTAATCTCCGTTCCTCGTAATGAGAACGGATCACCTAACTTTTTTCGTGAAAATTTTTCTCGCTGCTATATTTTTGGATTGTCCCTTCATACGAGGATGAAAATTGCCTCTTCTCTCGCAAGCCAACTTCACCCTAGTACTGAGGCCTTGAAATCCCTTATCGGACCTCTGTATCGTAAGTACAGTTTCTGCTTTATTCACAACATCGTGAGCCCACTCTGTCATTTCCTCGGGGGTACTAAAGAGCTGATTTGTGGTCATAATGAGAATAAGGTTCGAACTCTATGATTGCGTATCTACCACCTGAACATAATAACATAATGTTCATAATATTTTCACTATTGAAATGAACGAACTCATGCACATAATTTTAAAGACAATGCTATTTTAAAAACATATATACCCTCTTGTAACTTACTTTGAGATACTCAAAGATTCAATGATAATCCTTTATTAGCCAAAGCCAATCTATTTTGAACCAAAGTCAATCCATTAAAAATGTATATTACTCTTTTATAAATAAATTTGATATAGTAATGAAATGGAACCTACCAAACTATATTTCACTAATGCATAGAAGCCCTAACTTTGTTTAGAATGAAAAATTATATAATGAAAACTAATACAAATAGTGTGATAGCCTTATTTTCCCTACACGAATATTTGGGAAACCCAGACCGTCCGATTACACTTGGTACATCCACACAGATGTGGAATTCAAAGCAAATATAATACATGGTAGAAATAAAAGATTCCATTCTCCAATCGAACATAAACTAAACTAAAATGATCCACCGATGTCGGCCGACTGTCACCTAAACAATGGTATAAGCGACACAAATATACATAGAACTAATCTTGAAGGTGTACCAAGCTCAAAAGTACAAAAATCCACACTATACCAAGTCTACAAGTACTGAACTATGGGGAAAAATCTCAGGCGGCAGATCCTCTTCTACCTCCGGAACGTAGTTAGGATCTGCCTTGGGATCGAGACCCTAATCTGTATCTACACCTATGACGTATAGTCGGGGTGAGCTAACAGTCAAGCTCAGTAGAGAAAATCAATACCGGATTACATTTTTATCATATCAGTGCATAAATTCAATGATAAATTTCAAAGGCATTTTCTATAATTCAAAAGCATTTTCATATCGAAACAAAATTCAAAGAATCTTAATTCATATAGTTTCTAATCTCTTATACATTTTCATACTTACAGGCGGTTTCATATCTCAATGCATGACTTATAACATTAACTTAAATCTCTCTTCACATAAAAATCGAAATTCAAAGTTCTTAGTTTCAAGGTTCAGATTCAGAAATTACTGAGTTCGAAATCACAAAATCTAAAACGTGTCTGTAGACACCCCCATTTTTTCCTCTCGGAATATTCAAAGCAGTTTGGTCAACCTTTGATCTCAACCCTAATATGGGAATCATATACTGAAATAACAGTATATGGTTGGATACAGGCTGAAATAATAGCACTGTGGCTTAGGCCCCATAACCCTAACGTGGGGATCATGTACTGAAATAATAGTACATGGCTGAACACAAGCTGAAATAATAGCTCTGTGGCTCAAGTCCCAACGTAGGGAGACTATATACTGAAACAAAGTACATAGTCAGAATGCAGACTGAAATAATAGTTTTGCATCCCAGACCCCCTTTTACCCTAATATGGGACCATATATTGAAATAATAGTATATTGCTGGACACAGGCTGAAACAATAGCTCTGTAGCTCAGGCCCCATAACCCTAACGTGGGAACGATGCACTGAAACAATAGTACATGGCTGAACACAGGCTGAAACAATAGCTCTGTAGCTCAGATCCCAACGTAGGGAGACTATATGCTAAAATAATAGTATATAGTTGGAATGCAGGCTGAAACAATAGTCTTACATTTCAGACCCGACCCAAACCCGGACAACCCCAATTTATGCGCTTAAAATCACGTGCAGAATTTGATTGCACGCCAAATCACCCGCGTGTAATCAATCCCCCTTCTAGACCAGACTGCCTTTTCCAGACCACCTCGAGACTCGATCATGTGCCTGACACTAGACGCGCGATCGGATTAAGCGCCCAACCACCGGCTCACAATTGGCCTACGCCTGACCTAGCCTTACACTCCTTGACCCCCAAGTTTCCTTGATTGTGTGCTTCGAAAGAGACGCTTAATCTGATTGCGCCCGCCCCATTAGGCGCGCAATTAGTCCTAACATCGTTAGAACTAGAAAACTCGCTAAGCAAGTCAGCCGGTCGCTCACTAAGTCGGTGACCGACTCAAAGCGATTAAGCACTGGGAAACCAGCACGTAATTCATTTAAACGCCTGAAACAAGGTGTTTAATTAGAAAAAAACATATAAATGTTTTTTCTTAATTCGGCCCAAGGGGCTGGATCTTTTTTTGGAGTTTCGAAAATTCGAGCAATTGAAATATTCAGAGAATAGAACAAACACAGAGAGAGACCAAGCAATGACTTCAAACACCGAATTTCGAGATCCTTCCCTGTAGCCCCGGCCTTAGGTAAGAATTTAGTTTTAATTTCTGATCGTAGTTCTTGGTCTCTAGATTTTGGAATTTTATTAGTTTTAATTTTCAGTTTTAGATAGTAGCACCCTTTTTTAGACCGTAATTTTTTATATCTGGTTCTAGTTCTCCATTTCTTGAACCAGTCCTTAATCTAACGGTTTAATTTACCGACCCTAGGTGTTAATTCCGTTCTAAAATCTTAATTTCTAGTCCTATCATTAATCTCTGGTTCTAGGTCTTAGGTTCTAAAACCAGTCCTTAATCATACTGTCTGATTTTCTAATTCCGGACCCGAAATCAGTCCTAGAATCTTAAATTATAGTTTTAACTCCTTAGTTTAATACTTTAAAAAATTCTAATATTAATTTTAGTTTCTATAATTCCAGTTTCTCAATTTAATTCACAATTATAATCCTGAAATCTACTCTAAAAAGCCCAAAAATACTATTTTATAGTCCAAAATCTAATTTATCTTTAATCTCAGCCACCCAATTTGCCCAAGGGAGCTTACGGAGGGTACTCAGGAACGAGGCCAATCCTCCTTAGTATAGCAAGCCCAAAACCTTTTTTTTAAGACTTATTTTACCGTTTTAAGTAGGATTTGAAAATCAGTTCTATTACTTCTTTTCAGATTTTTAGTATAATTTACATGCATTATTTTTATTAAATCCTTAGAATTCATTGCTTTGATTATAATTTTAGAGAAATCAGTTCCTTTATTTTAATTGGACTTTAATAAAGTTGTTTCATTGCTTAAATCAGAATTTTAGTAAAATTAGTTCTCTATTCTAATTAGAATTCTAGTAGGACTATTATAATTACTCCGATAAGAATTTTAGTCAAATCATTATATTTATTCCAATCGGAATTGCAGGACAATTAATATACTTGCTTTACTTAGAATTCTAGTATAATTAGCATGCTTGATTTAATTAGAGTTTTATTGAAACTAATATACTCGCATTCCTTGTACAATTAGGAGACTGATATTAATTGGACTTTTAGTAATATTAGGACACTAAATTAATTAGAATTCTTATAAGATTAGGACACTAATATAAATTAGAGTTCTAATAAGATTAGGAAACCAAGATTAATTAGACTCCTGATAGTACTTGAATACTAGATTAACACACTATAAAAAATCTACATAACTAAAATCACAACAGAATTGGGAAATCTAAACTGATCAAAGCTACAACGATAACAGGGGAAGAAAAGGAAAATTAAACTATCTAAATTATAAGAAGAGACATAGCTGCTGACATTCGCAGACAGACAATTCAGTAAAGAAGTAACCCACACCCGCTCTAAAGCGTGATCATTGATGTGTCACGGCGTCGTTAAATATCTGTAACAAACTAGGAACCTTCTTAGAAAATCCCCCTATTTTTCATTTTACTTCCATCATTCCAAACGTTGCATCGCTAGAGTCCACTTGGACAGAATTGGGCCACTGATTCAATGGGGACCGAGAGGAACCCAAAAAAAGTGCACACCAACAGACTGGCAATCCCGATGGGACCCTTTTGCAAACTCATATTTTTTTTAGATAGTTTGTTTTTATTTTATTTTCCTGTTTTCCTTTCCATCGCATCGTTTAGATTCTCTTTTACATATATATGAGTCTTCGTCAAAGACTCGAGATGTCTGGCATACGAAGAGTAAGCTTAGGAGACCCACCATTATGGAGGTATTATAACAACCTCGCGTACGAAGAAGAACCACCTTACAATTTTAGCCCACGACAACCTGGGATTGATATTGCTGGCAAACAAGAAAATCCCTTCTCTACCCCACACATTGGTAATAATCATAACGGGAGAGATGGTAGCATTGGACATATATAAACTGATCACTTAAATAGTCCCTCGAGTATATATAACATCGAGCCCCCGATGGAATACCCACCATCATCGTTCAATGAATTATTTCCATATGGTGCCCAAGGTCCCAAAAAAGATGGACACTTGTGCCGAACAATATTACCGTTGGTCAGTAGAATTCATAACATAAAAAAAGGGTAACGGATATCCCGCCGTACCTGTTACAGATATCCCGCCACGTCGGTCACAATAATACCACCGCGTCAGTTGGGTATTCACACATTTAACCTTAAATCATAGTGCATACATATAGCTTATCGCCGTGTAATATGATAATTATATCTAAATTAGAAAGTTAAAAGCACCTTCTTTCACACACATTTATCGAAATGAATCTTGAAAGATTCTAACATCATAAACATGATTTTCAAAACACGCACACATGCTTACATATTCACATTTTACAAAGCTTATGTAAAACTCAATAGTAATTGATGACAAACCACATCATATCATAATCCACATGCTAGTTATATCAAATGCACATGGTATAGAGATTTCCCTACCTCAATCAAGCTCAAGCTAATCTATACATAGCTTTCTTGAGAGTCCACATATATGTACACCTGTTAATCCTACATTCACAAGGTTCAAATACACCCTTAGGAATGCTTAAAAGAAACTAAGGTATACCTTTCTAAAGAATTTAGACTAAAACAAATAAAGCAACTTTTCCTCTGTTCTTCTTGGCGGCCCTCGAGCTTAAGTGAGCCCAAAACACCACATTCCTCTCGCGACTGACTAGAATCTTGCCTACTGCTGATGGTCACGCAAGGCATCGCGTGAGCGAGGCCCCTTCCACTTAAGTCCTCATGCGAGCGAGTCATAGAGCCCCGTGGGCTTATACCTTTAGAAGGTTTCTCGCGCAAGCGAGCTCTGAAGCTCGTGCACTCGAGAAACAGAAATATTTCGGATATGAGTTTCTCTTTAACTCGATCTTCATCACACCTCATCCATATTTATTACACATCCTAATAAACATTTAATGACTTACTTTAAATACCTAGGGCATTGATTTCTTACCTTTAAGTCAGTGATTTGCTCGACGACCGAATCGATTTCTTCATTAATGAAAGAGGGTTTCCAAAACACATTCTAATTACACCGAGCACGATCAAGCTGACAGAATCATAGGCGATGAGTCACACACTCATTTCCTTGACATATAACTCACTAAAATCAAGTGAATCTAACATATGGATTCAAATTGACTCCTTTCCTTTTATCTTCAACCCATTCTCCTTTTCCTTCTCTCTTGCTTGCAATTCTCAAAACCTAACAAATGGGTCTCACGTATGAGACCCCTCCTTATCCTAGCAAATTGACTTTGCTATCATGTCAAACACAAACACTTGGTTTGTGTGTTACCTTTTCCACTAACTCTCTTTGTGTGAGTCACATATACACAAAAGTGTGTTTACTTGCACGGGTTCCCTTGTGAGCCACACACACCACAATCCTGCACACACTTCTCACGACTTACACGGTTTAGTAAATTGGGGTTATTACATTGCATCTGCTAAATGCAATCGTGCTCTCTACAAAAGTGGCATTTAAAATTCTTTAAGATAGTGTATTTTTCTTTGTTTGCTAGAGACTAGCAAAGCTTAAGTTGGGGGGTGTGATTAGTCACATAATTTACCAATTTATCACCCTTAACTTAGTGATGTTAGGCTTTAGTTTGCTACTAACAAGTTACTGATATACAGATATTAAGGAAAAATAGTAAAATAGAGCTAAAGTATTAATCTTTGTCAAAATGAACTCAAAAAGAAGTAAAAAGATGATTGAGCGTAAAAGATAAATCTTCGCCTAAAAAGATATGAAAAATCGTGTTTTACGATTGTGCGAAACAATATATTGAGAAGAGAGAAATCATAATTTACGATTCTCAAAAGAAAAGCTGTATTAAGTAAAGACGATACAAGAGAAAGCAAAGAATCATCATGAACAATTGTTAGCTGGAAGCCTATTGAAAATAGAAAATCGTGAAGTATGATTTTCCAAAAAGAATAGAAAGAAGAAATCATAATTTACAATTTATTAAAAATAAAAACTTTCCACTGCTGCTGAATGAGAGAAGATACACCGCCATGCATATTTTTAGAAGTCTTCTACAATTAGAAGTCTGACCAGCCATGGATCTGAGAGATTGACGAAGAAGACTCTTAAAAGGACTCTGTTGCTGAAAATTAGAGAATACTGTAGAAGCATATCAACTATTCAAAGCAAGGAAGAATAAAAATAGGAATTAGAGTTATAAATTATGATACTTTTATTTTTAGTAGTTTCTTTTATTAAGATTAGAACTTTGTAAACCGACCCCTTATGATTTATAAATAAGAGGGCTTGGTATAGGAATAATCATCGAAGAAATTCTCAACATCAATTGACGACTGAGGTTGGACTTTCTTTTGATCATTAGAGTAGATTTTATTGCTTTATAGTTTAGATATCAGAGGCTTCTCAAGAGCAATTGACGACTGCTATTGGGTGCTGAAGATTAGTGTAGATATCTGTAGTTTCTTAAAAGCAATTGACGATTGTCGCTGAGGGATGAATGATATATTTACTTTGCTTTCTAGTTTAGATTTTATTTTCTTTTATTTACTACTTTGTAAACATCTCCAATTTTGATATGAATTAATGACTCAGATTAGAATTTACAGATTAGTATTACGATTTTTACTTTTCTATCTTTAGTTTTCTAAGGTTTGATTGACGCCCACATTTTAGGAAGTTGTTAATTAGATTAAATCTGTATTGATAGGATTTCAGTATTGATTGATGACCAATGCTAGGAAACATGATATATAGTGTAATGGTACTGTTTATTTTCATAAATATCTGATAGAAAAAGATTGTGATTGACGACCATAATCTAGAGATAGAAGATTAGGATTTATTTTTCTGCAACTTAGTTTAATAACAAATTCTTTATTCATATTTCTCCAGTAGTTTAGGATCTTAAAAGATAAGTGTAAATTTTCGTAGAAATTGAATTAATATAACTAAAGCCGATCACTGTGAAAACGATCCTTTACTAGTAGTATGATATCCATTGTACACTTGCAATAGGTTAAGACTTATTAAGATACATAAAAGTAATCAAGTTAGCCAATCAGAAATAAGAAAGAAATAAAATATTTAGAGCTGCTGTCGTGGCTCATTTGTGGCCAAGTATTGCCTTCGAAAGTGTGGGACAGGTCAGCACCTTGGGATGTGTGCCCTAGGTGTTATGGAATCCCAAAAATGCCCCCTGTTGTTTGGACATGGCTATTGGAACCCGTGCCTCGAGCAGATGAGCTTCAGGAATTAATTCTCGAGCAAATCTCGAGGGGGTGACAGGCTTCAGGAATTGCAGCTCGATAGGTATTCGACAAGATGTAATACAATATTTGCACTACTCGAGCAGCTGCTTGCTTCAGAATTTACAGCTCGAGAGGATCTCGAGAGGCTGCTCGACAGGTTAAAAAGTAGCACTTTAAGTTCTCAAGAGGTTCAACTACAACTTTGTAGCTGCTCGAGTGACTAAAGGCTTCAGCTACACAACTCGAGGGGCTTAGGCAGCAGCTCGATAGGATGATGTGCTCCTCGACAGGTTCACTTGCTTCAACTTTCAGCTCGATAGGATGATGTGCTCCTCGACGGGATGAGTGCTTTCTGCAACATCTCGATAGGTTCACTTCAGAACCACTCAACAGGTGGATGGGCTTCAGCAGCTCAACAACATGTAACACACCAGCCAACAACTCGACAGGGTTAATGGTTGAATCTTTAAGTCCATGAACTACTCGAGTGGGTGGGTTTTAAGTGCATAAATTGCTCAACAACCTTTATGGAGCTTCAACCAACTGCTCGAGTATGTATATAGCTCCAGATCTGTAGCTCGACAGGCTGGTTAGCTTCAACAAACTGCTCGAGTGTTTAATAACTTCAACTTTGCAGTTGCTTGACAGCTTTATGACTGGCTTCAACACAGCAACTGCTCAACAGGTTGCATTGAACTACTCGACAGCATCAATAGTACTTCAAGATTGCCCGATTGGTTAGTGTTGCACTTGAGCTGCTGAAGGTGCAGTGTGTTGTAATGATGAGAACTGAATTGTTGCACACATGAAGTGCTCAAGATCTTAAAGCTTAAGCTGAAATGTTCTGCACAACTATCCTATATAATCTACTGCAGCATCACTCCACTCAGCTTGGGTTCCACTTCTCTCTCTGTGGGACTTCTAGGTCACCGAGGCATGCTAAACAGCCCCAATGGTGTGACCACCATGGTGCATTCACTGTAAATCCATCAGCTCCACAGCTTAGCACACAATTCTTTCTTCTTAGCACTAAAATGATGAATTACTGCACTAAGTGATATTTTATTGTCATCTATAAAAGCACACTTAAAAACTCATTATTAACTAGCTCGAAGGGCCATTAAAGGCTAGGTTAGTAGGTGGAAAGTGGTATATTTCAGTGATCAACACACCCCCAAACCTAATCTTTGCTAGTCCTTGAGCAAAGGAAAAATTAAAACAATTATTCTAAAAAGTAAATGCCACTTTCGTAGGGAGCACGGATGCATTTAGCTTATGCATCAAGCCTTTTAAACCCCTAGGTCATCCCTAGAGGAGGAGTGAAGTCTCTTGAGGGTTTTCAGTGAAGATACCCACAAACTTCCCCATTAAAATAGTTAAGTGTAGTGCAACCAATGACAAAACATAATAAATAAAGCATCATTACACACCTTTTCTTTAAAAATCAGAGGAATTTTAAAACAGTAATGCAATCAATTTAAAACCTAAATCAATATGTATTTGCATCACCAACAATCATTTTACATCAAGAATACAATGTGAAAATTAGTGCTAAGCTTGCCATCAATTTGAAAAATCAGGTTTATATACAGCCCCAATGAATTTAAATTTTCAGACCCACTCCTTACCAGGACTATCTCTCAACAATGAAATTCCAAGGTGTTCACATTCTCATAAACTTAAGATCAGTCATAGACCTCAAATAGGCCTGCAAGCGTGAGCATAGGCATGACTACTAATTCCTGACATCCTCATGTACTTTTCACCATAGATTAGGCATCCCCTTGTCTCCACATGACAGCTCACTTCACTTTGGATCAACAAGGTCTTTTTGATGGGTTGTAATGTGGCTTATGGTTGAGGTTTAAAAAGAATAGGAGGGGTAGAATGGATTCAAAATTGAGAAATCAGCAAGGGAAGGAGGTGATTCATGAATTCACCTTCTTCATTTAATCACAGCTTCATCTTCATTTGTGCTTCTCAGATCCGAAGTGACCAGCTTCTTCTCCTATTTCCCCTTTTCAAATGAAGTACTTCACTTGAGTTCTTTTTCTATTTATTTACTTATATATATATATATATATATATATAATTTTTTTTTATGAAATGCCACACATATACCACTGATACACTACTGTTTATGGCTGTCTTTTCTTCTCCTTCCACCAAATGTTGAACCCAACCCACCTATCTTTAACTTCTTCTCCTTTACCTTCTGAAATCTCAGAGTGAGGGTAAGGATGAATCAGGTCAATGAGGTTTAGGTGCAAGTACTCTGGTGTTTGTTAAAGAAATATGGATTTTTAAGACTCAAAGAGTGTATGCAAAAGGGACAGTTTCAAAGGGTAGGAATTCTAAGCTCAAATTGTCCAAATGAAGGCCTTAATCATCTCCTTAGTGTCATGAGTGTCTCCAATCAGTTTCAATTTGGGGGTGCCTAACTTCTAATGAAAAGGTATTAAGTCAGTCATTCCTTAGAGCAGAAAAATTGCCAAGAACACTCTTCAAAAAAAAATTGATAGGCCCAAATCTCACTGTTTATGGTCTTCAATTTAACTCATGGGATGTATTTTCACCTTTTTCTCTCCTCTCTAGTTCACTAAATACTAATTGAAAAAAAAATTCTTGATGTTAGCTTCATGGAGGTGCTAAATTTTTAAAAAAATTTTAGTTTTAAAATGTCTGCAAAATTTTTTAATTTCCTCTTTTTAACTTGATTAGGTTGGAATTGACTTTATTTATCTCAATTCAACCAACACTTCTGCACTAAAATTAACTATTTTACTGGCCAGCCACCCTGCCATACCCCAAAACCTAAGATAAACAGTGTCTTCACTGTTTCAACAGTAATCTCATTAAGGGCAGCAGGGTTTGTAAAAGAAAAACAACTAAAGGACAGCAGAAAACTAAGAGAAAATTAAATTAAAAGATTCTAGCAAATTATACTAGGAATGAGAAAAAGAGAATTTATACAAAAGGACAACTATGAAAACAAAACAACTACACAAATTTCTAAAACAGCAACTAGAAATTACACTAAAAATAAACAGCAATTTAAATAAAAACAAGTATATTAAAAACAACTATACTAAACTCCTAAAATAGTAAAATCCTAAAACAGAAATTCCTACAATGGTCTCAGTATGAATCTAGCAAAAATATTAGATGACTGTATCCACACCCAACAGTTCCTCATCAGTTATGGCACACATTTTAATTAAGATTCATCACAACAGACCACATAAACATAGTGTATACAGAATTTTAAAACACTAAAAACAACTATCTTACATATGATACACAGGGTGGGATCAAATATCAGTGGAAGGTCTTAAAAGTGAATGGTTTTAGAGGCCCCACAGCATATTCAACATAGACTTTTAGCCTCTGATCATCAACCTTCGTGACTCTTCCCAAAATTAAGTTTCATGATCTCAACATTCCCAGATAGGGATGCATGAATGACTGTAAATTAGTCATCCCAGCAGGATCTCAGTGGAACTGAAAAGAACTTCAATATAAAAAATGAAAAGCCATACCTTTACATTTGCATCAAGCCTGAGGTCCTTCAGCTCAACAGTTTCAGTTGCATGAGACATGCAAGGAGCAGCTCCAGTCCCACATCAAGTGGATAGTCACTTAAAAGGCAGTAAAGGTGCCTTAGACGGCTGAGGGAGGGTGGTCTCCTCTGTCCATACTTCTATCATTTAAGCACATACCTTAGCCCAGTCCAGCAGTGTGGGCAAGGTGTATTCCACCATCTCATTAATGACTGCAACTATTTAACAATCCTCATTTCCTCCAGCAAAGCCTTCTCTTTGTAAGAAGGGAAAGGATAGTTAAAAGCATGAGGAAATGGGGCTCATCATGGTAAATTTATTATTATTATTATTATTATTATTATTTTTTACTGAGGCTCAACAACAGCCCCATTATTCAGCACCTGCTGCTCAACAGCAGGAACTCAGTCCCCTCTCTCTCTTCTACACACCTTTTTCCATTAAAAACCTATATGTGTTCCACCACCTTACCAGTCCTGAAGGCATGAATTTCCCTAGTTTACTCATTGGTTGAAGAAGCTTCACCAATCATGTATTGCCCTTTGGGATTAGTCACAGTTTGGCTTGGGAGCCTGCCCTCATTCCTTCTTGTCAGAGCATTAGAAATTTGACCCAGCTAGTCTTCTATCTTTTTGATGTTTTGACTGTGAGAATTCACAGTCTATGAGAGGTAGCTAAGGTTTTTCAATGAAGACAAAACCTGCTCCTCAAAGGAGGGGGCTCTTGGTTGTGGTGGGGGCAAAAATAATTGACTTGGCTAGGGGGACTGATGTGTGAATTGCTCAAGAGGGTACTACTGGGTTGAATTGTAGGGCAGTGCCTACTGTTGCTGGGTGTTTTGAACATTAGCTTGTCTCCACAAATTAGGGTGGTTCCTCCAAGTATACCCAGTAGGCTACTGTCCAAATGATTGGACATCATTGGTATGCTTATTTGCTAAGTCCAAAAATTGACCAACAGAGGGACAGTCAAGATGTGAGTGTGTGGGTGAGTGGCATATTAGACATGCCTCTCCAACCTATGCAACCATGCGAGGCTGTAACACACTCAATACTTTATCAAACTTTTTAGCCAAATTGTCCACTTTCCTCTCTAGGTTATTGTATACAGTTAATTCATACAATTTCCTAGTAAAAGTGGGTTCTTTTGCACCTCTAGCAGCAGGCTTAGAGTCATTTCTTGTCAAAGACTCCTGCTGCATAGAGCTTTCACTTATCACATCAAACAAGTCCCAAGCTTGTACATCAGTCTTGCTGAGATAGGTGCCACAACATGATACATCAATCATAGATCTGCTTTTAGCATCTATCCCCTGGTAGAAGCTTTGAACAAGTTGTCACCTAGGGATCTGGTGGTGTGGGCATTACCTCAACAACTCTTTAAATCTATCACAAGCTTCATGAAATTGTTCAGTTGGGGACTGAGCAAACGAGATTATGCTCCTCCTCAACTGACTGATTTTACTAATTTAGAAAAATTTAGCTAAGAATTGGCATTGTAGGTCATTCCAAGACTATATGTTATTGGCTGGGAGCATGGTGAGCCAAGTTCTAGCCTTATCCTTTAATAAAAAAGGAAAAAGCCTCAATTTGGTTGCTTCATCTCCCAAACCAATAATATTAAAGGTAGTACATAGAGAAAGAAACTGATTTATGTGCTGATAGGGGTCCTCTTTGCTTAACCCATGAAAAAATGGTAACATTTGGATGGTCTGAGGCTTCATCTCATAATTACCCGCAACAGTAGGGAGTTAAATGCAAAAGGGGATGAGTATGCCCCTGGTGCATAATACTCCCTAAGGGGTCTCGGTTGCTCTCCCATCTCAGATGTTTCTAAATTTTCAGCAAGGGTGTGTGTTGCTGGCCTTGAGCTCAGGACTCTCAATTTTAGGATTCGATGGTTCTAACTTAGGAATGAGAGACTTCCCAACATACAATACACACACAACAAAGAAAAAGACAATCGCAGCAGATAGAAAAAAAATAATGCAAGCTAACACTATTGCTGAAATTTAAGACTGCAGAAATGAAACAAGAACATGGGAGAGAGATGCAAACTAAGGTAAAATTGCTCCAGCTACAGCTGATTTCTCTAGTTTGTTACTACTCCAAAGCTGTAAAAATAAAAAACTTCAGCATAAATTTATTCAAACACAAAATAGGCAATAAATCTAAAACAGAAAATAAAAAAAGACTGCAAAATCAAAGAAAAGATTGTAGCTGTAATTTATTCAAACACTACATCTATAACAAATAAAGCTAACCAAAAACTCAAATTTACTATCTAGATCTAAACTCCCCGACAACGGTGCCAAAAACTTGTTGTTTTTATAAATTGCTTATGCTGTTATTTTTATTATTAGAGATGTGGTAAAAATAAGGCAGCAAAAAAACAACTTAGAAAGGGGGAGTAAAATGGAATACACACAGCACAAAAAATAGCAATCTACATACATAGTCCTGCAAGATCCAGGGCTGTTGTAGCAAGTTTTGATAAGAGTTTGTCTCACAGGGAGTAATGATCTAAAACCCAAAGGTTATATAGTAAATCTCCAGATCTTACTACAGATTTGGCAACTCTAAACCTACACTAGAAAGTAAGGTAAATAGAGGGTGTTTAGGTGCCACAAAGCTAAACTAAACTAAAAATAGAAATAAAACTACAACTAAAGAAAGGGGATAAAGAAGAATGAAGATGTGGTAAAATAAAGTAAAAATGTGGAGAAGTAGACAGCTATGGGCTAACTTTCATTGCAACTTAGATCAAGATGCTGGATCTGCAGCTATCCTTCACTTGGCCACAAGTACAAGTGTAAGGTAGAAGAATCCAATCTAACCCAAAGGCATTAACTAATCTTCGGGGTATATTCTGTCCACATGAATGGTCACAACATTTCCCATAGATTTCATCCATACAAAAGGTTAGAGATGAAACAAGAAAACTATTACAGACACTATGTTTGCGAGGTTACAAGCTCATGCAACCATAGGATCAAACAGTCCATGAAGATCTGGTGAAAACCAGAAGAAATCACTGATTGAATGGGGCTTTAAAATCAGCTTGTAGACACCCAAATTTGGCCCAAGGCCCGATCGAAACACCTTTCGAGAGAGGTGTAATTCTGAGCTTTTGATGGCATGTATAGAACCCTTAAGAATCACTCTAAACCCTTAGGAATCACCCTAGATCCCTTAGGAACCTACCCCAAACCTTTAGAAACCAATCCCGACCCTTAGAACCATTTCAAACCCTAAACCTAACCTTCCCAAGTAATGGATGAAGAGTGGTCTACTAGTACTAGCCGAGATCCTTTATTGATATCAACTCATAAACCATTGGAAAGAGGACTTCTCCAACTTTCCAACGAGCCAAGAATCATCTCAATCGGAGTTGTATATCAAAAGTTATGACCATTTAAACATCGGCCTTTTTTAGAGAGATTTTTGCTTAGTGCAACTAATAATTACGCCAGGCCATTTTCCCCCTGGATTTGCCTGGCACAATTGATAGTTGTGCCAGGTCTTTTTTCCTCAGAAATGGCTTGGTGCAACTAATAGTTGCACCAGGTATAAATGGGTCCCCCCACCCCTCGCGAGGCCAACTTCCAGGCGACTGTTCAACACTATTTTACTGTACATTTGCCTGGCACAACTATTAGTTGCGCCAGGCATATGAATAGTGATTGTTGGGTTTTTCCCTAAAAATCGTGATTGGGGTTTACTTGTTGACCACCTTGACCTTTGGGGCATGTTTTGCTAGTTCTGTGCACCCATTCATTACCTATTACAACCCCTTAAGTGGCTTAAGGCCTCACTCCATCATCCACCATTGGAGGATCCTTCACACCTTTCCAAGGTCTTAAAATCCTAGGAAGCCTTAGATGGCCCATTACTTAATTCCTAATCTTACTTAGCCTCTAAGTAGCCTCCTAATCCACCCATTTCCTATAGATAGAGCCCCCCTCCCCTTGGTTTAAGGATTGAGAAATTTGGCCTAAGAGAGAAAGAGCTTAAAGTGAGAAGATCTTTCTCCCTTTGATGCACACTTCCCATACAAATTCCAGAATTCTAAAACCTCCTTTGAGTGATATTTTTCACCTTAGATCCCTTAGTTTAGGTATATGCTACCCATTCACCGTCCCTCTCTACCTCTTAGTTAGCAAGCCTTAGAGGTTAGAACCCCACTTTCCACCATACATAGCCTTCAAGAGCTCATCAAAGCAAGCCACGCAAGGCTCTCCTACGGTGTTACAAGGGCCCGAGGGCTCTGGCTCTCCCCTTTCTTCTCCTATCTCTTTTTGGCATTCCCTACTCTTTTATTTGTGCCATTACGCCGCCGAATTTTCGGTAGGAACGGAGGGGCATAAATAGGATTGGAGGCCCATTTGGGCAAGAGGGAACCATTTTCTTGCCTTTTACTTCATTTTATTTTTGTCCATTAGTAGAGACTGCGTTAAGCGGGTTGATCGGGTGCGTAACACCTTCCCGATCGATAACCGAAGCCCCTACCCAAGAGCCTTTGGTGTGGACCGGATTCAGAGTCATATTTTTAGTACTTCGGTGCTCATAAAAATGAACTAAGTATCCCGAGACACCGAAAGCTCTGAGTGGCAACTCTATATGTTTTATTGTTAGAGCGCACATCGTCACGACGGGATCGTCCCGATTCCCACGGTTTCACAGATGGCGACTCTGCTGGGGAGTAGCTTGTAAAGCTTCCCCTTGAACTTGGCCTTGTTATTTTTTATTTTTGCTAACATATTATTGCTATTTTTTTAGTGTCTTTTTGCTGTTTTTTTTACCCACCCCTCTTATTACGTCATTTTACTTACCCCTATGTTTCGGTTTTAAATTTCAGCAATTTTTGCCTAGTCACTTGACTGGCACCTTTTTTACTTACCCCTACGTTTCGGCTTTAAATTTCAGCAATTTTTGCCTAGTCACTTGACTGACACCTTTCTTACTTACCTACGTTTCGGCTTTAAATTTCAGTAATTTTTGCCTAGTCACTTGACTAGCACCTTTTTTACTTACCCCTACGTTTTGGCTTTAAATTTCTGCAATTTTCGCCTAGTCACTTGACTGGCACCTTTCTTACTTACCTTTACAATTCAGTTTTAAATTCAACACTTTATATTTCCCACCTAGTTGCTTGACTGGCCCCGTCATTTATTTATTTCTTTTCATATCCTAACAGTAGACGCCGGCCAGTAGTGGCGGCACGGGATAATCACCCCCGGTCTTTGAACTAAAGAAAACTTCCAAAAAAAAGAGAAAAGCTTTGAAAAAATTAAAATTGAACCAAGTTTGGGAGCTTAATTAATTTATTTTTACGGGGTAGATTTTTAAAGGGTTGGGTTTAGGAACACATACAACTACCCGGGTCTTAGTATGGCGGCAGCCCCTAGTGGTGATGATCCAGAAAAGTCCCAGCCCACCTAGTATCTGAGAAAGTGCTTGCGCTGGAGGTATATCAGGTGGGTTCCCATTTTGAAGCTTAAAACCCTTGGGGAGCATGTTAGCGAGTTATACCGGACTCAAATCCTTTAGGTGCGGTGAGGAGAGAATCGATCACCAAAAAATAGCTTAGTTCTCGGAAGCCTAGCTTCCCCAAAAAACTAAAAAAGAAACTCATTTCAGGCATTAGTGGCTGATGTTTTCTATTCTAGAGAACTAGTTTTTGCCTGGCGCAAGTATTAGTTGTGCCAGTGTAAAAACACTGGAATTTATAACAGGCGCAACTAATAGTTGCACCAGCTTTAAAATCCCAAGTTTTACTTTGGCGCAACTAATAGTTGCGCCACTGTAAAATTGGTCCCCTGCTACCTGGGCGCATGTATTACTTGCGCCAGGTTTGTTTATCAGCCCACCAGCTAGAATCCTTGGCCCTTTTCACATCCCGAGTTCCCCGATTAGTGTGCTTAGTGCCTTGTTTGGGCCTCGCCATCTCCGACACCCAATACGCCCCCACCTGTCTAAAGAGGGCAACCTCTTTTTAGCTCATTCCGGGGGATCGGGTTGTTTGCCTTGATTTCCATGCCTTCAATAGATCGAAGGTTCTCCTGCGATTCTTCCGAAGTGCATCGGAGCCGTCGCTGCGGGGCTTGAATCAAGGTATGAGAGCCACCCGAAAAGGGAATTCCATGCCCTCGGAACCTTTATTTTTCAAAACTTTTTCAAAAGAAAAAATTCAAATAAAAAATAGATATATAATCAAAACCCAATAAATATATAGTTTGTGGTGCCGACACAATGGCATCATCTTGCCCTCCGTCATCCTGTAGGGGAAGAAGGAGGAGGATTTTTGGGCCTTATCCAAGGAACCCTTACCTGACCCGCTCTCAAAGAATGTCGTGGGTAGTGGACCCGGCCTACGCCGATCCCAACTCATCCCCGCTACATTCTCCAACCCACTCCCATTCGGGAGAAGTTTTTTCCACCATCCCCCTCACCCAACTCCCCTTTTCCGTCATCGGCCCATTCGGTGCCCCCATATTCCCAACCACTACCCCCCAAAATATCCAAAGTCCAACCCCTCATTCCCCATCTCTTGCCCAAACCATGCCCATGCAAACCCTAACCCATTTCCTCAACCCACATCCATGACCCATTTCCCACCTTCCCCCTATAGACCTAATCCACCCACGTACACATACACTACCTCCGCCCCATCCCACCCCCCCCAAACCCCCCCCTCTTCCCCGCGCCTGCCCCTTTTACTGGGGCCATGCCAATTTTCCCAAACACCCACACCATCATCCTTAAACATCCCTAATCCATCCCCCTCTGCCAATGCCCCACCCCATTCCTTTAACCCATCCCCTATCCCATCATCTACCATGGCCATACCCAATTTTCCCTCCACATCCACCCCATCCATACCCAACCATCCATTAAATCCACCATCCACATCCGATCCTCCTTCCATGGCTATGATGGAGGAGATGTTCCAAACCTATTCCATGTGGAAGGCTTCTCAAAACACCCCCTCTCCTCCATACCCCATGCCCATGAACCCATCCCATACCCTAGCCAATCTCCATGCCACACTCCCCCATGACCCCCATCAACCCCCCATATTCCACACCACCCAAACCCCCATTACCCACTTACCCCAAGGCCCCATGCCCCAATCTCCAAACTCCCACATACCCCAAGGTCCCATGCCCCAATCTCCAAACTCCCACATACCCCAAGGCCCACTGGCCCAAACCCCCTTTTTCCATATATCCCAGGACCCCATGACCCAATACCCCACCACCCAAGCCTACCCAGGGCCCATGGCCCAAATCCATCAAGGCCCACTGGGCCAGATTCACTAAGGGCCCATGGGCCAGATCCACCAATGGCCCATGGCCCAAACCCATCAAGGCCCATTAGACCAGACCCACTAAGGGCCCATGGTCCAGACCCATCAAGGCCCATTGGGCTAGGCCCATCAAGACCCTTTGGTCCAGACCCATCAAGGGCCGTTGGCCCAAACCTACCCAAGCCCATTGGCCCAGACCCATCAAGGGCCCGTGGCCCAAACCTACCAAGGGTCCATGGCCCAAACCTATTAGTGGCCCATGACCCAAAAGGACCAAGGGTTCATGGCCCAAACTTGAACCCCCCACTCATACCTTCCACAATACCCCCAACATTTATCCCAACCTTCACAGCCGGGTCAAACTCATGCCATACCTCAAACCCAATTCTCCTATGGCCCCACACCCCAAGGCCATCACCAAACCTTCCCCCATACCCAATGGCCCTATCAGGCCCCACCTAAAAACCAAATTTCCATCACCCAACAAACCTTTTCCCACCCCCAAGGGGCTCACCCAACCCCCACTCATGTCATTCCTATCCAACCCATGTAACAACAATAGGAGAATCCTGCCCTCGCTGCACACTATGCCGACCAGCAGTATGAAGAGGACGAGATTAGGAATAGCGAGGCCTATGCTGGGGCTTTGACCAGCCTCAACCCTCCTCTCATAATTACTCATCCCCTGATAGCCCAGAGTGAGTCCCAGCTAGCTGTTGAAAAAATGGCCCCTATATCCAAAGAATCGGAACAGTTAAGGGAGCAACTAGACAAGATCCAGAAACAATTGCTAAAAATGGGTGGTGCTGAAATCCACACCACAGATTTCACGGATTTATGTCTGTTTGCCGAGGTCCACCTGCCCCCCAAATTTAAAATGCCAATATTCGACAAGTACAATGGCACAGGCAACCCGATTACACACCTCAAGTCTTATTGTGCGGACGTGCCTGTACAGGGGGGATGAGAGACTGCTAATAAAAGTCTTTCAGAAAAGTTTGACCAGACCGGCCGTAAGGTGGTTCACATCTCTTGAACCATCCATGATGAAGACATGGAAGGATTTGACGCATTTGTTCTAGGAACAGTATGTCTATAATACTGATATTGAACCGCGCAAGTCTAATTTAGCCCGTTTAAATAGAATCCCAACGAGACCTTTGGTGACTATTTGGGGCGTTGGAGAGCACTGGCAGCTCAAGTCAGAAATAGAATACCGGGCGATGAGCAGATAGAGATGATTTCCAAGAACACTCTACCCGTGTTTTTTGATTTTCTTGTATATCAATAGCAGTCCAATTTTGCTGATTTGGTGAGGAATGCCAACCACTGTGAGGATGTCATCAGGGAAGGGCGGTTGAGTAAGAATTCTTTAGGGGGACCCTAGCGGGGTTAGGAGGTTTACTGAGCAGAAGAACAACAGGAGGACAGGGGCAGAGGTGCAAAATGTTTCGAACACTCGGCCCAATAATAACAATGTAGCCCCGTTCCAATTCCAAGCAGCGCAACTAGCTCCCCTCAAGACAGGGCCAGTACAAAGAGCAGGGAATGGGCAGGGAATGCAAATGACCCCGGAGAGGAGAGCCCGTTATGATTGAGTCTTTACGCCCTTAGGGCAATCCCTGAGTGTACTTTTGCCATTATTAATTGAAAAGGGTTTAATAATTGTTCTCCAACCACAACCTCCTCCCAATCCGATTCCATATAATTTTGACCCTAATACTCATTGTAATTTTCATCAGGGTCCGGGTCACCCGACTGATCGCCGCTTCCCATTGAAGCACGTGATCCAGGACTTAATCGATGTTGGAAAGATCATTCTCCCTGCACCCGCCCAAGTAAACCAGCATGCGAATATCCATCAGGTGCCTTTACCACCACACCCTATCAGAATAACAGGTCCTAGACCCACCATAGGGACAGTAGAGGAATTTGAAGAAGAATTGGAGTTTGATCCGTCAAACTTCATTTGTAATCCAAAAATATTTGTGGCACCAAGGCAGAGAATTCTAGGAGAAGGACCTGTTGGGGTGATTGAACCCCTGAATCTGGCAGATTATTTTCCTACCCCTACACCAACAGTTGAACCCTTAGATCTTAGGGCCTATTTCCCACCATCCACTCCCATTAACTACGTACAAATGAATGCGTATCAATCATATTCCATCACCCCCATCCATTACCCAATAAACCAACAGACCCCCGATCCCCCACCACCAATAAATTACCAATGGCCTGCTCCCACCCCATTATCATCAGCTCAATCACATGCAAACTCTACCACCCTTGTCAATTCCCTCATGGCCCATCAAACCCCCAACCCTCCGCCTGCACCCATCAATTATCAATGGCCTGCACCCACACCATTACCCTCAGTGCAACCACCATTAAACCTCACCCCCCGTCCATCACGGAGAAAAGCCATGTCTTACCTACCCTCCTAAAGCCATTAGTACATGCACTCCAGACACCGATAGCCATACCATTCCAACTCTCAGGACCAACCTATGATCCACATCAGGTCCCACTAAGCTACGAGCAAACCAATGCTAACGCCGGCAGCAGCAGCAGAGAGGGAGTCGTGGACTTTGTTACCAGGTCGGGGAAGATCTTGAGATAGCCTGAGACAGCGGCAACAATAGCAATAGCAACAACAGCAGTAGCACAAGCCCAACCCATGGGGAAGAAAGAGAGCACTGTGAATCCGTTTGAGAAGATGAGTCGTGAACATATACTGGAGACTCAGCTGAAAAGAATGCCAGCCCATATTACTGTATGGGATTTATTGATGACATCCCCACTCCATTTCTAAGCATTAATGGGGGTGTTGAGAAATGCTCATGTATCACTTCAAGTCAGCCCGGATGAAGTTGGGCAGATAATTGGTCAAGTGATGGCTCCCAATGCCATATCTTTTTTGGATGCGAACCTGCCAGAGGAGGGAAATAGTCATTCTAAACCTCTCAACATCACCGTAGAATCTAGGAATATGATAATTCCCTTAGTTTAAATTGACAATTGATCCTCATTGAACATGTGCCCATTGAGAACTGCCACCAAAATTGGGGTGGACCCCTGCATGTTGAGGCCAACAAGGACGAGTGCTCGAGGTTTTGATAACACAAGGCGGGAGGTCATGGGAGAAGTTGACCTTGAGCTCGTAATCGGGCCCATGACCTTTTCCATACCATTCAAGTGATGGATATCAAATCCTCTTTTAATCTACTGATAGGACGCCCATGGTTGCATGAGGTTGGGGCGATACCTTCTACCCTCCATCAAAAATTAAAATTCATATCAAGACAGAAGGTGATCATCATCATTGGTGAAGGGCACGATGAGAAAGACAAGGCCACCCACAGCATTGAAAATCCTAAGGCAGTGGATGTGCCACATACTGAGGAAGACACCGACCTGCACAGTTTTGAATATGAGGTGTTGGTTGTAGGCCTAGAACCCGCTAGAAACATCAGTTCAGCAACCAACGGCGGAATGGAAGTAGCGGTGGCTATTCTCCAAAAGTGGGGCTATCAGAAAGGAAGGGGACTGGGACCCAGACTACAAGGAAGGAAAGAGTAGTTATTGCCAAGGAGTAGATGGTCTTATTCGGGTTAGGATACAAGCCCACAGAGCAAGAGGTCCGAGAATCCAAAGAGAAAGCCAGGGTGGCCACGGCTGCAAGAGCTTGAGGAATCAACATAGAAGAGAAACCTCGCCCTAGGCCGCACATCAGGGATTCCTTTCTCAGCGCAGGGGTCGTAAAGATTGATCGAAATGGGGCAACCCATTTGACCCCACAGAGACCCATAGCCCCAGTCCATCCCACCAATCCCCAGATCTCCCTTCCCAGCTTGGAGATAGATTTGGCCGCATTGTCCCTTTTCGAGGAATGACGATCGGTACCTGAACAAACCCCCCCCATGGTGAATCACCACAAAACCGAGTTATTGTTTGAGGACATGATCTCAGACGAAATGGGGATCAATATGATGGAGGCTGACTTCAATGAGCCATATATGTCAGCACCCTCCATCCCAACAGGTAAGGAAGCGGCCCTCAGTGCATGGCATCCTTGCCCCCAAACCACAGAAGGGGAGTGGCCTAACATTTGGCACCCGTTTCCCAAAAAAAAACAACCTATAAAAAGTGAGAGAAGCCCTTCGCAAACAATACCTTGTATATATAGCAACCCACCTTGCCAAGGGTCCGCCTCCAAAGAAAACAAAAATCTCAAAAACATGGAAAAAACACAAAATCCTAAAAACATAAAAAAATCTAAAGTTCAAAAATATTATCATTTAAAATTCTAGAAAATGCCCCACAAAAGGATGCCTTAATCAAAATACCCGTCCCACGTGAAATCGACCCCTTCCCTGTAGAAATACAAGAAGAGGTAGGGATCACGAGTTTGGACGAGGATGTCCCCTTCGAGGAGCTCCCCAATGAGCTCCTTGACTGATTTTCTGACTTTGAGTATGGCCCCACCCCCATTGTCGAAGAGACCGAAGATTCCAATCTAGGAACTAAGGAGGTTCCCAGGATAACTAAAATCAGAACGTCACTGTCTCTTGAGGAAAGAAAAAGCATGATCGACTTCCTTCGGTCATATTAAGACGTTTTTGGCTAGTCGTACGAGGACATGCCTGGTCTGGATACTTATTTGGTCGAGCATGAGTTGCCCCTCTACCCTGATATGAAGCCAGTCAAACAGAAGCTGAGACGTCTCCGACCCGAATGGATGCTGAAAGTCAAGGACGAGGTCATCAAGTAGTATGACGCGGGGTTTCTCATGGTATCCAAATACCCATAATGGCTAGCCAACATCATGCCTGTACCAAAGAAGGATGGAAAGGTCTGCATGTGTATCGATTTCCGTAATTTGAACAGAGCGAGCCTAAAGGACGATTTCCCACTACCTCACATCGACATCTTGGTCAATAGCACAACTAAGCACGGGATGCTTTCTTTTATTGATGGATTCTCAAGATATAATCAAATCAAAATGGTAGAGGTTGATTACGAGAAGACAGCATTCATTACCCCCTGGGGAACCTTTTACTATCGAGTCATGCCATTCGAGCTAAAGAATGCCGGTGCAACGTACCAGAGAGCTATGACTGCACTATTTCATGACATGATGCACTGAGAGATTGAAGTGTATGTCGACGACATCATAGCCAAATCACCGGAGCGAAGCGACCATCTGGTAAACCTTTAGAAGCTGTTTGAAAGGCTGAGGAAGTATCGACTACGTTTGAATCCACAGAAGTGCGCATTTGGTGCTATGTCAGGAAATCTATTAGGATTTATCATCAGCAGGAGGGGGATAAATGGGGCCCATGCCGGGTTGAGGGATTGGATTGGAGGGGTGAGGGGGATTGGCAATTTGAGGGGGGATGGTGGTTTGTTTGGTATAGGTGAATGTGGGTAATTGGGGGAATTGTGGATGGTTTGATGATGTGGGCCTTGGGCTTGGTCCGATTCAGGCTTGTGGGCCTTGGGCTTGTGTTCCTTGGGCTGGTGTGCCTTGGGATTGTGGGCCTGGGGCATATGGGCTTTGGGCTTCTAGGCCTTGGGCTTGGGTTTGTTGGCCTTGGGTCTGTGGGCTTTGAGCTAGTGGGCCTGAGGCATATGGGCTTTGAGCTTCTGGGCCTGGGGGTATATGGGCTTGGAGCTTATGGGCCTTGATGGGCTTGGGGGTATTGGGCCTTGATGGGCTTGGGATATTGGACCTTTGATGGGCTTGGGGTATTGGGCCTTGATGAGCTTGAGATATTGGTCCTTGATGGGCCTGGGTATGGGGTATTGGGTCTTGAGGCCTGCTCAAATGATCCTATGGTTGATGGGGGGCTTGGATGGTATGGACAATGAGAGGTTGATTAGAATTTTGGGGGAAGGAAGCATGGAGATTTTGGAGGGTTTTTTGGGGATTGGATATTTGGGGTGGAAGAGGATGGCTTTGGGAGGCCTTCCAAATGGTGTAGGCTTTCACCATGTCCTCCATCATTGACATGAGGTCAGGTATGGGGTTGGAAGTGGATGGCTCACCTAATGAGGGGGATGTATAGAAGAAAATGGGTATGACCTGGATAGAGGTGGGAAAATTATGCATGGTTGATGAGGGAAAGTTGGGCATTGTTTGGGTGGATTGGAGAAAATTAGGCATGACCCAGGTAGATGGAGGGAAATGTGGTGGATTTTGGGTGAATGAGGGGAATTGGGGTGTATTTGGAGGAGATTGGGATAAATTGGGCATTTCTTGGGTGTATGTGGGAAAATGGTGGTTATGAGGATTGGATGAGGAGTAAAAATCTGGGTTGGATGTGTAGGGTTGGGATGTATGTTTTGTGGATGGATGTGGAAAATTGGGTATGGGGGAAGTGGAGAGAATATGGGGTATGTTGGATGTGAATGGGGGAAAATTGTGTATGGTGGATGGGTTGAGAAAATTGGCCAAGACCTGGGTAGACGGGGATAGATGTGGTGGGTTTAGATCGGAGGGGAAGTGTGGAGTGGATATGGGAGAGTTGGGCATGGCTTGGGAAAATGATGGGGAATGGGGCATCAGATTTTGGGAAATTTGAGCAGTGGTGAATGGGAAAATGGGTGCACCGAAGGGCCTGGTGACAATAAATGGGGATTGGGTGAGGGGGATGGATGTGAACCTCTCTTTCGGGTGGGAATGAGTTGGGGAATGTAGTGGGGATGAGTCGGGATCGGCGTATGCTGGATCCACTGCCCACGACATAGCTTGATGACCGGTGGGGTACGGATGCGTTGGATGGGGCCCGTAAAGCTTCCTCCTCCTTCCCTACGGGATGATGGAGGGTAAGGAGATGTCGTTGTGCCGACACCACAAAACTCCTCTTTTTTTGGTTTTTAGTTTATTTAATTTTTTTGAAATTTTGTAAATGGATTTTTAGGATGAACAACTCCGAGGCCCTTGGATTCCCGTTTTAGGTGGTGTTCATACCCTAAATAAATCTCACGGCGAGATCCCGATGTGCTTCAAAAGAGTCAAAGGGAAACCCTTTGATCTATTGAAGGCACGGGAATCAATGCAAACAACCTGATCCCCCGGAGCGAGTCAATAAGAAGTTACCCTCTTTTGCCCTACGAGGGAGTATTGGGTGTCGTAGAGTATGGGACCTATCGGAGGTTGTAAACTATTGAGAACTGGAAAATACCATTTTTCACCCCTTAACCTGAGTCTTGATAGACCTTTGAGAGAACTAAATAAGTGTTCTAAGTGCTTGTATTTCAGCTAACAATAAAGACAGGCTTAACCATAAAAGCAGCTTAAAAGTGCCAAAAAGATGATAATCCATGTCGATCCAAAGGAAGAAAGAGAAGGGACAACATCACTAGCTGTTAAAAGGTCTGAACTGAAGAGGCAAAGACCTGGTCTCAACCCAGAAAAGAAGTATGGAGCAATTCGAACAGAAAAATGCACTATAGAGTAGTTTTCGTAAAGAACCTGAACTGTTCGCAAAGAACATGAACTCTGCGAAAAGAACTAAAAACTCCAGGCTTAGCTTTCGAAGAGCACCTGAACTCTTCGAAGAGATGATTGACCTTTTCGAAAAGAAGAAAACTCCATTCAAACAGAACTAGAACATTGCGAAAAGAGCTTCAGGAGTTACAACACCTTGCGAAAAGTCCCCTAAACTATGCGAAAAGGTATTCTGGAGATTCCCAGCTTTTGCAAGGGCAATTCAGTAATCTTTTTCATGCGTCCCAATACATTTAAAAATCTAGGGACATTTCAGAGGATTCTGAGCATGAAGCGAAGGCATATTCCACCCCATGTGAGCACCCAGAGATGAAATAACTTGGTGGAAACTTCTAGAAACTCTAACAAACTTTCAAAATGCATAACAGAATTGATGCTTTTGTCACCTGATTGGCTGAACCAGATCGAGCAATTCTGATTGGCCAGAACAGATCTGGATCCTTGTGCTCGACTACCATTGGTCGATACAAATCTGAGCACTTCTGATTAGTTGATACACATCTGAGCTGGACTTAGGAAAAACTATAAATAGACGAACCATTTGCCCAATTTGGGCATCCAAATTTTGAGTTTCATTCCTATTCCCCCATTTCCAAACCAGATAGTTTGTCTGAAATCCCTGTAATAGCCTCACTTTTACTTGCAATTGAGAGTCAGAGATATACGTAATTCAAAAGAGAGTTTTATTCAAGCTTAAGTCATTTGTGCTCTGTAATTGTAATGGTGAATTTGAAAAGGTTGTTGTAAACCGTACATTCTCAATTGGACTCATGTTAAGGGTTCCCTCTAATCTCCTTATTGCATTAGACTCCTTTAGATTTACTGTTGTTCATGCAATTTCCCTTGATTCATTAATCCTGTGAGAATTAGTGTTTGTAACCTAATCTCTCACGGCATTTGTAGTGATGCTTTCTGTTCTAAATTAAGGCTTTGGATTTAAGACTATTGGATGGTTTGTGGCCATTGAAATGGACAGACCTTAGCCATAAGCCTAAACCTAATCCTTGAGTTAGATTTATTTCTCTTACATCTGTGCTTGTAGCCAGATGAAGATTGAATCATTTCTCAGTTGATTTGCAGTCTTTCTCATTGTATTTCAAGGACCAAATCAAAGTTAGATATTACTTCTCCATTTTTCATAAGTTTACCTCAAAATTCCCCCAACTCGGATCTGGATCATTTTGTTTAACTTTTACTTTTATCATTTAGTTAATGTGACAAATTCAACCTCCCATCTTATGTGCTTTCTAGATAGGATAAGAGGCCCGATCTGGTAGCTCAGATCTGGAGGTTTATCTTGCATTTTAGACAAATTCTCTGTGGACGATCTTTTACTCACTTACAGTTAAAACTTGCTACAATTGGCCCTGATCTTGCAGGCTAATTCACTTCTCTCTGTGCTGATATTTCTTTACTCTTTTTAATGTTCTAGATTCATTATAACTTAGCAGTTGCAAACCTGTTTTCAAAACACAAATAAATCAAGCACACTTAGAAGAACATCAAATTTTTGGCGCCGTTGCCGGGGAATTTGTTCTAAAATAGGTAGACCTAAGTTTTCACTTTTATTTTTATACCAGTACTAAACTATTCTATTGTTTATACCTGTGCAGTTATTCATATCCAATTTTTGAAGAAGGGAAACTACTTAAAAAGGAATTCTGAAGGTTTGCTGTGAATAATCAGATTTTTTATTCGGAGTTGTATGTTTGGTAGGAGGACTCTCAGCCCTGAGATTGTCCCACTGAATTTAGAAGTTGAAAGGCTATTACGAACCAAACAAACAACACAGACTTCTGCTACTATGGGTGAAGAACCTCGACTTTTGAGGGATTACTTACACGGTGCTTATAATTCTCCTTTTGCATTCAATTTCCTCGTTGAAGGAAATTATGAGATCAAATCATCAACCATCCAAATGCTTCCTTCCTTCCATGGGTTGAGTAAGGAAGATTCATACAAACATGTGGATGAATTCACGGCTCTTTGCACCACATTCAACATATGGACTTGGTCTGCACAACCAAGCTTAGGCTCTTTCCTTTTTCATTAAAGGATAAAGCTAGAGCATGGTTATCTATGTTAGCACCAAATAGTATCACTTCTTGGAATGATTTGCAGTGTCAATTTTTAGCCAAATACTTTCCAATGTCTAAAACAAGCCAATTGAGACAAAGTATCATTTCTTTCTCACAAAACTCAACTGAAACTTTCCATGAAGCATGGGAATGATTTAAGGAACTTTTAAGGCAATGTCCTCATCATCAAATTCCCAGATGGCAGCTGGTTCAAAGCTTCTATCAAGGAATTGATCAAAAAGGCAAAAATATGGTGGATGCCTCCTGTGAAGGCACTTACTTACAAAAAATAGTTGAGGAGGTTTGGGACTTATTTGAAGTAATTGGTGAAAACTCAACTCAATAGGAATCTCTGTCAAGAGATATTGAAAATCCTGCTAGGTTGAACAATCAGCAAACCACCAAAGGAAGATTTATGAGGTGAATGAGCTGGAAAGAAAGATGGACAATTTAACCACAAAGTTTGATAGATTGATGGACTCACTTAAAAATCCAATGGTTGCAAGAGTAGAGGAGGCATGTCTGATATGCCAGTCCCCTACTCATTCAATTGGCCAATGTCCTGCTGCACCACAGTTCTCAGATTTAGTGGGGGAACAAGCTCATGCTGCTCAATCATTTGGACAGATGCAGTCAAATGAATATTCATGGAGAGGGCACCCCAATTTGAGGTGGAGCCAAGGGAATTATCAATCACAACAGCAGCAGCAACCAAAGAACCAAATGCCTTTCAAAACTGCACAGCCTTATCAGCAGAATTTTTATGTCAAGCCAAATTTTTAGCAGCCCATTCCACAACAATCTGTACAGCAAACTGCCCCAGTTCAAATCCCTTCTAGGTCCCCTTCTTTTGAAGATCAAGTCCTAAATTCACTCCAGAATTTAGGATCTTTAACTCAGACTGGGAATTTTCACAGCCAGAGCATAAAGAAGATTGAAGAAACATTGGGACAGCTTTCAAATACTTTGGCCAAAAGAGAGGAAGGAAAGTTACCCAGTCAACCTTTGAACAATCCCAAAGGACAGTTCATGGTTGGAGAAGCTTCTATTTCGCATGAAGAAGTAAAAACTATCACAACTTTGAGAAGTCGAAGAATTATAAATAACAAAGTGGGTACTAAAGAAGAAAAAAATGAGGAAAATGATAAAAATATACAGCAAGAGCAGCATAATGATAGCAGTGGAGGTGCTGATATACCTCAGAAAAATCAAACAAATGAAAAATAAAAAATTCAAAAAAATTCTGAAAATGCTTCCAAAGCTGTAGATGAAGGACTAGTTCCTCATTTGCCATTTCCTCATGTAATGAAATCGGTATCCCCTTTTGATAAAGGGAACACAAAAATAGATGAAATGATGGAGACTTTCAAGCAAGTCAAGATAAATCTACCTTTGCTTGAGGCAATCAAACAAATTCCAGCATATGCAAAATTTTTGAAAGATGTTTGCACTCACAAAAGACAGTCTAGGATACAGTTATCCAAGACGATCTTTGCTGTGGAAAGAGTTAATCAGGTGTTGTCCATTGCCACACCTCCTAAACTTCAAGATCCTGGAATCCCCACAATCCCTTGCATTATTGGGGAAGATACCATTGAAAAGGCTTTATTAGATCTGGGTGCTAGTGTTAACCTACTTCCATATTCTGTATATGAGAAACTAGGTTTGGGAGAATTAAAACCCACTCATGTGGTGTTACAACTAGCGCATGATGATCCGAAAGGAAGCCAGTTGGGATGATTGAAGATGTATTGGTGGGAGTAGATAAATTTTTCTATCCTGCTGATTTTCTAGTTTTGGACATGGAACCTACCAAAAGCAAAACTTCCATACCTGTCATTTTGGGAAGACCATTCCTCACAAAGAATGCTTGCATTCAATGCAGTGTCCGGTATTATGGAAGTCTCTTTAGAAACATGAAGGTAAAATTAAATGTTTATAATGCAGTCACTGACCTCAATTCAAATTTCCGAGGAATATTTTCATGTTGATCTATTGGATGAACTGGTAGAAGGGACTTTACAACAGTTTCTGCAGTGTGAAGATTTCACCACAGATGCTAAAGATACTTGGGGAAATTCTGAGGAAGAAACAGTTTGTATCTCAAATTTTGAGAAAGTAAATGTTGTGCAAGGAACTCGTAATAAATCAGCAAGTTTCTCTTCTTGGAAACCTGCTACTCTTCCCCTTCCACAAACAGCCAAGGTGCCTTTGTTACCTTCTTTTCTCAGCCCACCTGATTTAGAACTGAAGCAACTGCCAGAAAATTTGAAATATGTGTTTTTAGGAGATCATAAATCATTGCCTGCAATTATTTCTTCCTCCCTCACTAAGGAGCAGGAGGAAGAGCTGTTGATTGTTTTGAAAGAACATAGAAGGGCAATTGGCTGGACTATTGCTGATTTGGGAGGAATCAGTCCAGCTGTTTGCATGCACAAAATCCATTTGGAAGAAGATGCAAAGTCTTCTAGGGAAATGCAAAGGAGGTTGAACCCTCATATGCAAGAAGTAGTCATGAAAGAGGTTGTTAAGTTGTTGGATGCAGGGGTCATTTACCTCATTTCAGATTCATCTTGGGTGGCACCTACACAGGTGGTACCTAAGAAATCTGGGATCACTGTTGTAACCTCAGATACTGGTGAGCTTATGTCAACCAGACAAACAACTGGGTGGAGGGTCTGTATTGATTACAGAAAATTAAATTCAATGACCAGAGAAGACCATTTCCCTCGCCCATTCATTGATCAGATTTTAGATAAGCTAGCAGGAAAAGCTTATTACTGTTTTCTTGATGGTTACTCTGGTTACAACCAGATTCCTGTGTACCCACAAGATCAGGAAAAGACCACATTCACTTGCCCTTTTGGCACTTTTGCCTACAGGAGAATGCCTTTTGGTCTTTGTAATGCTCCTGCTACCTTTCAAAGATGCATGTACTCCATTTTCTCTGATATGATTGACCAATTTATGGAGATTTTTATGGATGATTTTTCAATCTATGGAGACAGTTTTGCCCAGTTTTTACATCATCTCAAATTGGTGTTACAGAGATGTGAAGAAACCAATCTAGTTTTGAGCTGGGAAAAGAGCCATTTCATGGTCACCCAAGGCATTGTCCTTGGCCATGTCATTTCCCACAAGGGCATTGAGGTGGACAGAGCAAAAATTGATTTAATTGTACATTTACCACCTCCCAAAACTGTTAAACAAATCAGAAGTTTTCTGGGACATGCAGGATTTTACAGAAGATTCATTAAGGACTTCAGTAAAATAACCAAGTCTCTTTGTCATTTGTTGTGCCAAGATGTCCATTTTGTTTTCAATAATGAATGCATGAAGGCATTGGAATTCTTAAAAAACTATTTGATTTCAGCTCCAATATAGCAGTCTCCAGATTATTCACTACCTTTTGAACTGATGTGTGATGCATCATATTATGCTTTGGTAGCTGTCCTTGGACAAAGAAAGGAAAAGCTGCCTCATGTCATAGCTTATGCCAGTAGATCAATGATTGATGCACAACTCAATTACACAACAACTGAGAAGGAGCTGCTGGCAATTGTTTTTGCTTTAGAGAAATTCAGGTCATATGTCTTGGGTTCACAAATAGTGGTGTTCACTGACCACTCTGCCTTGAAATACCTTCTGTCTAAGAAGGACACCAAACCAAGATTAATCAGGTGGATTCTCCTATTACAGGAATTTGATTTACAGATCAAAGATAAAAAGGGGGTGGAGAATGTGGTGGCTGATCACCTGTCTAAAATTTTAACTGCTGAGATTGATAGGCTGCCTATCAATGAATCTTTCCCTGATGAGCAACTTTTTGCTATTAGTGTACACACTCCTTGGTTTGCAAACATAGTCAACTTTTTGGCTACTGGAAGAATTCCTCAACATTGGAATAAAATGGATAAAGATCTTTTCTTCTCAAAGGTTAAACATTTCATCTGGGAAGATCCTTATCTGTTTAAGAGTTGTGCAGACCAAATAATAAGAAGATGTGTCCCTGACCAAGAATTTCATAGAATACTTTCTATGTGTCATGAACAGGCCTGTGGAGGTCATTTTAGTGGAAACAAAACTGCTGCAAAGGTTTTGCAGTGTGGATTTTATTGGCCTACACTTTTCAAAGATGCTTTACAGCACTGTAAGTCTTGCCAGAACTGCCAGAAATTGGGCAGCATTTCCAAGAGAAACTCAATGCCTTTACAGCCTATTTTGGTAGTTGAGTTGTTTGATGTTTGGGGGATAGACTTCATGGGTCCCTTTCCTCCTTCCAATGGGTATAATTTCATTTTAGTAGCTGTGGATTATGTATCCAAATGGATTGAAGCCACAGCCACTAAAACCAATGACCACAAAGTGGTTCTTAAATTTCTAAAGGATCACATTTTTTCCAGGTTTGGTTTCCCCAGAGCTATTATCAGTGATGGGGGAAGCCATTTTTGTAATAAATATTTTGAAACTTTATTGAAAAAATACTCTGTGACTCATAGAGTAGCCACTCCATATCATCTACAAACCAGTGGACAAGTGGAGATTTCCAATAGAGAAATCAAACATATACTGGAAAAGACTGTGAAGAGGGACAGAAAGGATTGGTCCTTTAAGCTGAATGATGCATTATGGGCATATAGGACAGCCTATAAAACCCCAATTCGCATGTCCCCATTCAGGTTGGTCTATGGCAAAGCATGCCATTTACCAGTGGAGTTAGAATATAAAGCCTTTTGGGCCATTAAAACATTGAACATGGATCTAACTATCACTGGTAATCACGTGAAAGCAACTTCACGAGTTGGAGGAGCTGAGAATGGATGCATACAAAAACTCAAGAGTTTACAAAGAGAAAGTCAAAGATTTCCATGATAAAAATTTGTTGAGAAAAGAGTTCACAGCTGGCTCTAAGGTATGGTTATTTAACTCAAAACTCAAGTTTTTTCCTGGAAAGCTGAGATCCAGATGGGAAGGGCCATATACTGTCATTCAGGCAGCTCCTTATGGAGCTGTTGACATCCTAGATCCAAGTAATGGAAGAATCTTGAAAGTAAATGGTCAGAGGCTCAAACCATGCATTGAAAATACCCAGGAGCCTGTGCTGCCCATCTATCATCAAGAACCTCCCCAAATCTGATGGTATACAACTGTACAATATGTTTCTATTTCATAGTTTTTGCTTAGTTTCTTTTTCTCTGTTTTTTATTCATGTTTGTTCTCTTTTCGCATGGTTTAAATAGGTGAAAAGTTATGTCGCAAAGTAAAGATTGTCTTTTCGCAAAGTTCAAATTACTTTTCGAAAAGAATATGGATTTGTAACGAACTACTCGAAAGCAAGGATTTGCTATTCGAATAGTTGTTTCTGAAGCTATTTTCTTTTCGAAATGATGTTTCTGAAGCTATTTTCTTTTCGAAAAGATGTTTCTAAAGCTATTAACTTTTCGAATGGTACTGATGTCATTCTCAGTTGTAAAAAGGTCTATTTTGGAACTTTTCGAAAGCTTAAAAAGGACTTTGCGAAATTAACTCTGAGCATATTTAAACCCTTTCGAAGTAAGGGTTTCATATTCGAAAGCTTTCTGAGAACGACCTGTTCCACAGAAACCCTATTTCTTTCTTTCCTTGCGTGATTTGAGAATCTAGCCACACTTTTCTTCACCTTGGTTCGATCATTTGAGCTTTCAGAGAAGGATTTTAGCTTCTAGTCTGGGGGATTTCAGCAAGCAAGCAACACGTTCAATCAAAAACCCTAGATCTCGGTATTTCTCTGCGCATTCTCTCTGTTTATCATTTGAAAATTTTGATTTTGTGTCAGCATCTGTTGTGGGCATTTTCATACATAAATTTAGAATGGGAAAAGCGGAGAAATCATTGGCTGCCATGTTCCCAAAATCCTCTGCTAAGAAAGTTAGCAAACCTACCCCAAAAGGAAAAACCAAAACTTCAGCCAAAAGAAAACTATCAATGGATAAAGCGGATAGGGTGGAGAAAGGGAAGAAAGTGAGACATGAGGAACCCATCCCTGCAGCTGCTAGTCCTGAGCCTGAGCTTCCTCCTCTGCCTATACATTTGGTACTGCCAAATCCATTCATTGAAGCTCAGAAGCTAATTTCTGAGCTGATTGTGGACGAAACTTTTTCGTCAACAAACTAGATTGTCTTATCTTTAAGATACATGAGAGATGCCTCACTAAGCAATATCCTTACCCCCCTTTGCGGAGAAAATTTACCTGAATGGTGAAGTTATGGTACCAAAACACAGTAAAAGTCATGAAAAGATGATGTCCCTACCCTGGTTATCTTTATTGATGATTGCGATCTAACTGTCACATTTGAAGACATAGGGAATGCTTTGGGGATACCCTTCCAATTTGATCCTTCTGGTCCATTGGCTGCACTAGAAGCAGCCTCCTTTAGAGAAATGGCTGCACATTTAACTCAAGGAATTGTTGGCATTGGACAGTCCATAATGAAGAGAGACCTAGCACCCCAATTTTTATTGATGGATTCCATTTTGAGGGGAAGTTTTTATGTCACCGGGCACAGCCAAGAGAGGAGAACACCAATTCTAGAGGCTCTCTTTCATTTTTCTAAGGGTCAATTTTTGAATGCCCCTATGTTAATTTTTGAAGCCATGGCTGATATTAGTGCCAAGTTGAAAAGGGAGCAGAAACTAGCTGGATTCCCATTTGGTAGATTGATCACAGCCCTCCTCAGAGCTAAATTTGATATTGATGACCAAGAACCATTTGAAGTCATAGCCCCTCACAATTTTGGGAAAAAGGCTTGGACTACAAGCCAAGCCATGCTGAAAAGACTGAGAGAGGAAGGTGAACCTGCACCTGCACCTGCAGCTGTTAATAAACCTCCCCCTGCAAATCCCTTAGAACCAGTTTTGCCAGATCCTGAGGTGACCAGCTCTTTAGCTGCACCAATTCTTGAAGCAGCTCTGCCAGACCCTGTGGTGACCAGCTCTTTAGCTGCACCCATTCTTGAAGAAACTATCCTCCCCATGGTGACCAGCTCTTCAGCTGCACCAATTCTTGAGGAAGTTGGCCTTTTACCCTCCTCCCCTAGTCCAGCCCCTGCCACTTCACCTATCCCAGCTGTCCCATCTCCCATACCCACCATTATCCCAATTGCAGATTCCCCCTCTACACCAACTACTCCAACCATACTCACACCACCAATTTCTCCCACCAATGCCCAAGTTTTGGCTGCAGACTTTATTGCCCAATCTCCCTGCACTCCTCTACTCCAAAGCCCCTCAAATTCACCTGCTCATTCCGCCCACACACCTGAGGTATCCCTTATACCTGAACCTGAGCCTTTCACTACAGAGGCTTATTCCTCATTAATGGGATCTATTTTTGAAACCGTGGGGCTTGAACCTGTCCCTATACCTGACCCTCATCATTTCACTCACTTACCTACTTCTCCCTTCTGACCATTTCACCCATTGCACCTCCACCATCCATTTCAGTTGTACCAGTCCCTGCTATGCACACCTCCCCCACACCTGAATCTATTAACCAAATACTTGCCTTCCTCCAATCCATCCAAGCCCAGCTACAAATCAACACAGAAAACCAGTCTGTGACCAATGACTTTCTCCAAACCTTAGCCTCCACATCACACACAACTACCATTACCCCTGTACCTACTGTTGATGCCCATGCTACCCAAACTGAACCAGAGGTAGTATTGGATGATCTGCCCACCCCCACCACTACTGCCCATGCTACCCAAACTGAACCTGAAGTACCTCAGGTTGAGTCCCCTTCACCACTCCTCACTTTCTCTGAGCAAGCCACTCAGACCGACCCTGAAGTCCTCCTTCTGCACACTTCTTCTCCCACTCCCACAGCTGGGATACCTTTGGGCCCCTACCATTCCATTCCCCTTCCCAAATTTGCCACCCTCAGAAGAGCCATGGAAGAAAATCCATATATCTGTAGAGATGTTCTAAAGGGGTTAGCTGATTTACAAGCCTACATTAGAACCCCTTATGAAAACCAGATTCGGAAATTGGAGTTATTTATGAAATTTGAGAGAGAGAAAATGAAGGACTTGCTGGGTCAAACCTTTCAGATGGTTAGAGGAGCAAAGATAAGTGACCATGTTGCAAGCACGCCTTGACGGAAAAAGCGAAGATCACTAGACTTGGCAAGTACATTGGCCTCACCAAAAGATCAAATCAGAGGAATACAATCGAGTGCAAAACACAATCCAGAGAAAGCTAAATCAAGTTAGGACTCAATCACGATTCTAGTTCGACTCAGCGGTGACTCGATTCGAGCCCATTGAACCAACTTATGATACAGATTTTGACCCTAGTTATTAAAGAACTTTGTACTTATCTATGTTATGAGTTTGTAATATAAATTCTGATTTTTCTTGTGAAATTACTGTGCATTTCTGTCTGTCCTCTTGTCATCATGATTTTTTTTTTTTCTTGCTTGTTTCTCTTCTTTGCTTTGGACCAGTGTGGACCCTGCTCCCCTTTGGTTTGGGGGTGTGACAGAAATGTCAATAATCAATAATTGAGTTAACATCAGTACAACTTATGATCAGTGGAATTTTTGAAAATGAAGTAATTTCACACCTGCTGTTTTGAAAAGAAATGAAGAAGTTAAAAACTTTTTGAAATTAATTTCTAGTGTAATTCTAATACTTTCATGAAGTGAATGTCAGGAAATTTCCAAAAGAAAATTGATGTTTTAGTAAACCTAAAAGAGGAAAAGATGATGATACACCTCAGAATTTGATAAAAACCACACCCAAAGGTGGTTTGGGCTGAAATGTATTCTTTGGAGGTATGAATTGGCAATTTTTACGCTTTTGGGACCGATTGAACACCTTACTTGCACTAGAAGTTACACATATCCAAATTGAAATAATTTGATTTTCGTTATATTAAAGACATGATGTAAGGCCTCCTTTTGGACAGCTTGAACCTTACAAAGCCCCACCTTTTGAAACTGCCCTTGATACACACCGTTTGAGCTTTACAAATCTAAGATTTCTTTGAAACCTCATCTAATAACCTCATCAACTTCATTTAGCCTAACCCTCACTCTGAGAAGTCAGAAGATAAAGGGAAGGAAGCTGAAGAAAGGAGAGTAATGAGTTTGACAACAAGAGAAGAATAAAATTGAAGACAATGATGTATCAGCAGAAGAAATGTGGCATTCCAGTCAATGCTAATTTGAAAAAAGAAAAAAAAAAAAGAGAGAAGGCATTTCATTGGAAGCTTGAAAAAGAAAGAGAAAAAGATGGCCACTTTGGCTCTGGAAATTCAAAGAAGAAGATGAAAATATGCTGAATTAAAGAAGGTTTGTGTATCCCCTCCTTACCTTGACTGACTTCTCAATTTTGAACACCATTCCACCCCTTTATTCTTGAGAAATTTCTCCCATAAGCCACATTACAACCCCAGTAAAGTCCTTACTGATCAATGATGGATTGAGCTGTCACATGGAGATAAGAATTTGTGTAATCTATGGTGAAAAGAGCAGTGAATTCTGAACTAAAAGCAATGCCAATGCTCATGCTTACAGTCCTATTTGAGGGCTGTAACCGCTCTTGAGCCGTGTGAAATAGTACAACCCTCTTACTTGCATGATGAGTGAAAATCCTAGTGAGAGTTGGGTTTGAAATCAACTCATTGGGGTAACATCAAAGCTGGATTCCTAAATAGAAGGCAAGCTGTTCATTAATTTTTCTTGTAAATAACCTTTGACATAAATTGACTGAGTAGTAACAAGAATTACAACAGAATTTTAGTTTTGAATTGATGATTTTCTTGAAAATATTTTTACAACATGACTAATGCAGGTGTGAATAAACAGATTGGATGAAAGTTAGCTGTAATAGAACTGCAGTGATCTTAACTGATTCATTGAAAAAGTTTGTGGGTACCTTTACTGAAAACCCTCAGGAGACTTCACTCCTCCACTAGTGATCACCTAGGGGTTTAAAAGGCTTGTTGCATATGCTAAATGCAACTGTGCTCCCTACAAAAGTGGCTGTTTACTTTGTTTTTATTTTGTCTTTGCTCAGGGACTAGCAAAGCTTAGGTTTGGGGGTGTGTTGAGAACTGGAAAATACCATTTTCACCCCTTAACCTGAGTATTGATAGACCTTTGAGAGAACTAAATAAGTGTTCTAAGTGCTTGTGTTTCAGCTAACAATAAAGACAGGCTTAACCATAAAAGCAGCTTAAAAGTGCCAAAAAGATGATAATCCATGTCGATCCAAAGGAAGAAAGAGAAGGGACAACCTCACTAGCTGTTAAAAGGTCTGAACTGAAGAGGCAAAGACCTGGTCTCAACCCAGAAAAGAAGTATGGAGCAATTCGAACAGAAAAATGCACTACAGAGTACTTTTCGCAAAGAACCTGAACTGTTCGCAAAGAATATGAACTCTGTGAAAAGAACTAAAAACTCCAGGCTTAGCTTTCGAAGGACACCTGAACTCTTGAAGAGATGATTGACCTTTTGAAAGAAGAAAACTCCATTCAATGTAACGAACATTGTGAAAAGAGCTTCAGGAGTTACAACACCTTGCGAAAAGTCCCCTAAACTATGCGAAAAGGTATTCTAGAGATTTCCAGCTTTTGCAAGGGCAATTCAGTAATCTTTTTCACGCATCCCAATGCATTTAAAAACCTAGGGACATTCCAGAGGAATCTAAGCATGAAGTGAAGGCATATTCCACCCCATGTGAGCACCCAGAGATGAAATAACTTGGCGGGAACTTCTAGAAACTCTAACAAACTTTCAAAATGCATAACAGAATTGATGCTTTTGTCACCTGATTGGCTGAACCAGATCGAGCAATTCTGATTGGCCAGAACAGATCTGGATCCTTCTGCTCGACTACCATTGGTTGATACAGATCTGAGCACTTCTGATTGGTTGATACACATCTGAGCTGGACTTAGGGAAAACTATAAATCGACGAACCATTTGCCCAATTTGGGCATCTAGATTTTGAGTTTCATTCCTATTCCCCCATTTCCAAACCAGATAGTTTGTTTGAAATCCCTGTAATAGCTCACTTTTACTTGCAATTGAGAGCTGTGAGATACTTCTGTAATTCAAAAGAGAGTTGTATTCAAGACTACAAATCTGAGAGCTGTTTAAGCTGTGCTCTGTAATTGTAATGGTGAATTTGAAAAGGTTGCTGAAAACCGTACATTCTCAATTGGACTCATGTTAAGGGTTCCCTCTGATCTCCTTATTGCATTAGACTCCTTTAGATTTACTGTTGTTCATGCAATTTCCCTTGATTCATTAATCCTGTGAGAATTAGTGTTTGTAACCTAATCTCTCACAGCATTTGTAGTGATGCTTTCTGTTCTAAATTAAGGCTTTGGATTTAAGACTATTGGATGGTTTGTGGCCATTGAAGTGGACAGACCATAGCCATAAGCCTAAACCTAATCCTTGAGTTAGATTTATTTCTCTTACATCTGTGCTTGTAGCCAGATGAAGATTGAATCATTTCTCAGTTGATTTGTAGTCTTTCTCATTGTATTTCAAGGACCAAATCAAAGTTAGATATTACTTCTCCATTTTTCATAAGTTTACCTCAAAATTCCCCCAACTCGGATCTAGATCATTTAGTTTAACTTTTACTTTTATCATTTAGTTAATGTGACAAACTCAACCTCCCATCTTATGTGCTTTCTAGATAGGATAAGAGGCCAGATTTGGTAGCTCAGATCTGGAGGTTTATCTTGCATTTTAGACAAATTCTCTGTGGACGATCTTTTACTCACTTACAGTTAAAACTTGCTACAATTGGCCCTGATCTTGCAGGCTAATTCACTTCTCTCTGTGCTGATATTTCTTTACTCTTTTTAATGTTCTAAATTCATTATAACTTAGCAGTTGCAAACCTGTTTTCAAAACACAAATAAATCAAGCACACTTAGAACAACAACATAAACCACTAAGCAGGGAACTCGGGATGGTGAGATAGGCATCAGATTCAGGCCGCAAAACTCTGTCTAGACTTGGTGTGTATATTACATGTGCCAGGCCAGATTAGGTCAAATTAAGCTTGGCGCATGTATTACATGCGCCAAAGTAAATTTGAGAAAAACTAAGCTTGGCGCGTATTTTACATGTGCCAGGTATAACAGTGGGGCCAAATATTTTTTATAGAAAAACAGCAACCCGAAATTGGTCTTTTTCGGTTGGTTTTCTGGAAGCAATGCTTCCGAGGACTGGTCTCTTAGTAGCAACGGGTCTCTCCTCACTGAACCTAGGGAAACAAGGTCGATTCAAGACTACTAATGCTCTCCCCAAGGGTTTTAAGCTTTGTAATAAGATTGGTCCCCCAACCTATATACCTCCAGTGCAAGCGCCTTCTCAAATATTGGATGGGGTGGTACTTTCCGGATCATCACCACTAGGGGCTGCCGTTGTACTAAGAACCGGGCGTTTGTATCTTTGCCTAAAATTCCTAACCGTTGAAAAATATACCCCCATAAAAATTCAATTAAGTCCCCCTCTTGATTCAATTTTAATTTCAGATTTTAAGGAAATTTTCTTAAAGTCCAAAAACGGGTGGTGATGGTCCCGTGCCGCCTCCACAGGCTAGCGTTCACTGGTAGGATATGATTGCAATAAAATAAATGCTCACGTAAGCTCGCCAAATGGCTAAGGCGTGTAATTGACGGAAAGTAAAGGAATTGTAAAGACAATGCGCAAGTAGGCCTGCCAATCGGCTAAGGCACGTAAATGATGGAAAGTAGAGGAATTATAAAGACAATGTGCAAGTAGGCCTGCCAATCGGCTAAGGCATATAAATGACGGAAAGTAGGGGTGAGAAAATCAATGGAATCATAGGGTTGAGTAAAAAAAGGAGAAAACAAACAAACGTTAGTAAATAATAATAAAAAAGTCAAATTTCAAGGGGAAGTTCTACTAGCTAGTCCCCAGCAGAGTCGCCATCTGTGCATCCGTGGGATTTTTTGACGATCCTGTCGCGATGATGCACACTCCCTAAAAAATATAGAGTCGCCACTTGAAGCTTTTGGTGTCTCGGGATACCCAAATCAATATTAAATGCACCGAAGTGCCAAATATGACTTTGATTCACCGGTCTACACCAAAGGCTCTTGGGTAGGGGCTTTGGTTATCGATCGGAAAGGTGTTAGGCACCTGATCAACCCGCTCATAAATGATCTCTACTAATGGCCAAAAGTAAAAGAGTAATAAAAAGGAAAAGAGCACTTCCTCTTGCCCGAAGGCACTCTGATCCTATTTGTGCCCCTCCGTTCCTACCGAGATTTCAGCGGCGTAATGGCACAAATTTGAGGATAGAGCAAAAGCTAAGAAAGTGGAGGAATAGAGGGGAGAGCCGGAGCTCTCGAGTCCTTGTTGCACATGTGTGGACCTTCACGTAGGTGCACTTGACGAGCTTTCAATAGCTTGAACGGTGGAAAAGTGGGTTCTAACCTCTAAAGCTTGATAGCTAAGGGATAGAGGAAGAAGGCTAGGGGGTAGCTCACTCCTAAACCTCAAGGGTTTTTTATGGAAGATGGGGTCTAAGGGGACTTTTTGAAATATGGAATTTGTATAAGTAATGGGGCACCAAAGGGAGAAAGGCTTCTCTCTTAGGAAATTTTTCAAGCCATTTGCAAGGGGGGTGCCTCTCTATTTATAGGAAAAGGGTGGGTTAGGGGGTACTTAGAGTCTAATTAGGGCTAGCAATTAGGTAATCCTATCATCTAAGGTTTCCTAGGGTTTCAAAGGCTTAGAAAGGTGTGAATTAGGTTCAATGGTAGATGATAGGGTGAGGTTTCAAATGACTAGAGGGTTGCAAATAGGGTAAGCATGGCTGCAACAGTACTAATGAAACCCATCCTGAACTTTGAGATGGTTAACAAGTCAAACTCTAAAAGCAAAATTTAAGCAAAAAACCCATGATTACTGTAGCTAAGCCTAACGCATGTATTACTCGCGCCAGGAAAAAATACAGTGCCTGGAAGTTCAAAGCCCCGCGGGGGGACCCACCTGTGTTTGGCGCAATTATTAGATGCGTCAAGCCATTTCTAGGAAAAAATGGCTTGGCGCATGTAATTCATGTGCCATGTAGGCCTATCTTCTTGTGAAGCTCTCGCGAGGTTCAATGCATGTCTCGCGAGGTTCAGTTGATGCTTATTTTCATTCCCAAACTTTGCATCGTCATAACTTTTGATGTACAACTCGGATTGGGGCAATTCTTGGCTTGTTGGAAAGCGGGAACCTCTATTTTACAATAGTGTAAGATTCAGTCTCAGTAGAGGCCTTTTTTGGCCATGGCACATCTCTCCTCGACCAATGCCTGGGAAGTTTAACTGAAAGTTCAAAGAGGTTTCTAAGGTTTGGAATTGGTTGCTAAAGGCTAAGGGAGGGTTCTAAAGGATCCAGGGTGATTCCTAAAGGTATGGGGAATGCTATCAGAAGCTCGAGGGTGCGCTTCTCTCGAAGTATGTTTCAATCGGGCCTTGGGCCAAATTTGGATGTCTACAGATGCCCCTCTTTCGTATCCGATAACTAATGATCGAATACCAAAGACAAGAGACATCCGAAGAGGCCCAAGGTATCACTGACGGGCCCGTCATATTCAAAACGAACCTCAAACATCAGGTGAGTAACATGGTGAGTAAAGAAAAGCCCTGTATGTCGAGAAAAATGTTTGTTCCTCAAGGTTATCGGTCCCCAAGCGCTTAGCAACAGTACTGGCCATAATCGAGATGGGGTGAGTTGTAAAAGCCTAATATGCTGAGAAAAATGTCTACTTCTTGAGATGATTGAAGATGTTCGATGTTCAAGTTTCATTCTGAATACAAAAGCTCTGCAAGTAAGAGGGTGATCGACCCATACCTAAAGATAGGCGCGAAACAACTACGCGAAGGTCTGCAGTTTGTGTTCAATCCCATGAGGCATTGACTGCCCCTGCTGATTGGCCACGGGTACCCCTCCATGAAGCAGGGTTCAAGGTCTTTGGGCTAACCCATTGGTCTCGAAATTAATTTGGCACGACTACCCGAGCAGAGCGAATTGATGTCGCAACGCTTTTTGTTGAATTTTTTTTTTTTATGGGGGATTTATTGTGAAATTTCTTTGTGATTTTATTTCATGTGAATTTTTGTGATGGGATTTTATGTGGAATTTTTTTATGATTTTTATGTGGATTTTTTGTGATTTTTATGTGGATTTTTATATGGATTTTTTTTATTGTTCGAGATTTTGGAAAAGCTTACCGATTTGGAACCATTTATTTTAGCACAGCTGCCCGAGCAGGTCAAATGGAGATTGACGCGCCGTTTGGGGGTGTGTGCACCTCAGCGAGTCCAAGGAAGACCAGGCTTGGTCCGTGCAACCCACAAGCCAAGCCAAAAAGAGGGGTAGGAGTAGCCTGGCCAGAAAAATAGCCTGGCGCATCTATTAGTTGCGCCCGACAAAAAGGGGTGTCAAATTGGCTTGGCGCGTGTATTAATTGCGCCAAGCAAAACCTGAGGAGGGGTTTTTAGACACTCGAGCTCGAGCCAAAAGGTCATTTTTCAAAAAAAATTCTCCCTCCCTCTTCAAACCGAAACAGGGCTCCCCTTAGGGTTCTTTAGGATTGATTCCAAGCGTGCTTCATTGCTAGTGTTCGCTCACGCCGATTAAACACCCGCTCTTCACTGGATGAAGGACCTAATTTATTTTGAAGGTAATCTTTGTTTAATCCCATTTTCTTTGGTCTTTCTTGAGCTATTTTGCAAGTATGGTCATGATTCTTGCTTTTCTTGATGATACATGGATGATTTCTCTTGTAAGCATGGTTATTAATGATTGGTTTGTGCTTATTTCATGTAAATTGGCTCGAATGATGCACTATTTTTTCTTTTCATTGGTTTTTCTTGAGTTATTTTATGGTTAGGGAATTTATTTTTTCTTCTTTCCTCTTTTTTTTGGATCTAGATGTATTATCAATGACCTTTTTTTGTTTTTTTTTTTAAACCTTGCATTTATTATGTATTTTTTGTTGTTTTTTGTTTCTGTATGTATGCAAAATGTATTATTATTATTAATATTATATTATATTTTTTGAATTTTTGTTGTTTATTTTGTTTGTTATTTTTTTTCTTGGGTTTTCTTTTTTCTCTTTTTTAAGAATGATGGGTGGTTCTCCCTCTTTTTTGAAAGTGTGGGTGATTTTTTTTTGGGGAAATGATGGGTGGTTTTTCCTCCCTCTTCTTTTTTGATGTAATTCTTGTGATGATGATGATGATTAGGATCGATGGAAAAGAAAAGAGGCCTACTTACCTCCCTGTTGGCTTGTTTTTAGCAAATAATTTCTTGCTACTAATATATCTTGATTCAATTGCTTGTATCCGTCTCAGAATGTTGAGCGAGGAGGAGCATGTGCAGGAGGAGGGGGAGCAGTAGGATGAGGGGCCAGAAGTAATCTATGGTTCCCGTGGGGAGCAAATTTTTATGGTACAACGCTCTTCCCGTACTTGGTTCGATATGGAATGAGAAGCCGCCTGTGCCGGTCTCCTTCACCTTCAATATACCCATATCTCCAATTTTGGGATCACCGGGAAGGTAAAAAAAGCTATGGTTGTTCTTTTTGTGGGCTTGCAATGTCTTCGAGATCTGATGCCCCTTTATTTGGATGCAGGACCTACCTCCCATCACCTTCCGAGGAGGTTGGTTGGACCTCCATCGCTTCTATCTCTACCTCTCTCCGATCGTAAGGTTCCTTCTTGCACAAGCTGATTTTGGGGACTTCCTCTTGTGCCCTGCTATGCGGGCCGACTCGGCCTATCTGATGGCCTTGATTGAGCGCTTTCGTCCCGAGACTATGACATTTCACATAGACATGGTGGAGATGACTCTTACCCCTATCGATTGGTCGATGATTATGGGGATTTGGATAGGAGGGCTACCGGTGGCTAACCTTCGCGTACCTAGTTGGGATGAGATAGTTCAAGTGATCGGAGATTACCCCACCCCCGAGAATCTGCATAGCTCCGAGGTTAAGATGTCCTGGCTGGACAGTCTACTTGGTGAGAACGAGTTGGTAGATCTGTGGCAGCCGGATGCGGACATCCTTCTTGAGCCTGAGCATGCCCTGCAGTTGGCTTGTATTTCGCTCCTTTTCCATCTGAGTAAGACCCTCTTTTCTAATGCCAGTGGTGGGCGAGTCTCATTTTCCCTGCTTAGCCTTATGGGAAACTGGGATGACATGCACAGATATGACTGGGGTGGGGCTGGATATGTTGTTCTGATGTTAGCCTAGCCCGAGCCTCATTAGGGCACTCGATTTCTGTTGTTGGCTTCTGGCTGGTGATTGAGGTAACCACTGCTCCCTTTTTACCTTCCTTGGTTTGTTGATTAGTCATCCGTCCTATTTTTGACACATGCTTTCTGTATATGACATCTTTTCTATATACTGTTCTTTTCAGATTTGGGGTTATCTACACTTCTAGCCTGGGCGCCTCCTCCTTCACTCTGATGCACCCACCTATCCGCTCATGAGCAATTAGAACACACACCACCGCAGGGATGTTGGTATGAAGCACTTATAGATGGGCTTAAGGTCCCAATTCAACTTGCTGATCCCGGAGCAGGTATGGCTATTCCTCTTCCTTCTCAGCACCACCTTTTATGCTACCTGTCTAGCTAATAGGATGCATTTTTGTTTGGGCAGGTCATTTATGATCTGTTGTTGCTCCACATGTGCCTGATTTATGTGTGTTTTGAATGACGAATTAATGAATATTAAGTTACATAATTTTAAATTATGAAAGAGATATCAGCACATTGAGGGCTAACAATAGCCTGCAAGATCAGGGCCAATTGTAGCAAGTTTTAAAAGTGAGTATATTAAAGATCGTCCACAGAGAATTTGTCTGAAATATGAGATAGACCTCCAGATCTGTGCTACCAGATCTGGCTCTATAATTATCTAGAAAGCAGATAAAAAGAGAGTGTTGGGTTTTGTCACGTTTAACTAAAAGCAAATAAAGAAAAGAACTAACTACGTGATCCAGATCCGAGTTGTGGAGGTGTTTAAAATAAAACAAATGCAGAAATAATAGCTTCATGTATTTTAGCCTTTGAATTTTAATGGAGAATCAGATTCCAATAGGCAGATTCAATCTTCATCGCTACCACGAGATGTAAGAGAAATAAATCCGAATTAAGGAATAGGTTTAGACTTATGGCTATGATCTGCCCACTTAAATGGTCACAGATCATCCAATAGTTGTGGCGTGTTCTTTAGTTCAGAACATGAACATCATTGTAAGTCTTTGCTAGAATTAGGTTACCAACGCTAATTACAGGGGGACAATGAATTAAGGGAAGTTGGATGCGGGTGAGTGAATCTAAAGAAGTCTAATGCACTAAGGTGAACATTAGAACCCTCGACATGACTCCAATGGAGAAGTTACAAATTACAGGAACCTTTTAAAATCCAAAATTACAATTACAAAGCACGGCTTTAGAAAGCCCTCGGACTTGCAGTCTTGAATCCGATCTCCTTGGAGTTACAAATCACTCTCAACAACTCTCAAAAGCAAAGCAGAGGAAGAAATTACAAAGTGCAGATAGACTATCGGGAAGGAGAAGCAGAGATGAAAACTCAAAATCTGGATGCCACAATTGGGCAAATGTCTTCTCTATTTATAGCTTTCCCTTGATCTGCACAGGCTGAATTGACCAATCGAAGTGTTCGGATCTGGATTGCCCAATGGCGCGATTGAGCACGGGATCCAGGATCCGTTTCGCCAATGAAAATGCTCGATCTGGTTCACAATCAGCGCTAGAAGCATCAATTACATTATGGAATTCAAAATCTGTTTGAGCTTCTAGAAGTTCCCGCCAAGTGATTTCATCTTTGAGCGCTCACATGGGTTGGAATATGCTTTTGGATCTTGATTGGAATCTTCCGAAATGTCCTGCCGTTAAATGCATTGGGGCGGCGTAGATTCTTGAAATGCCCTTTAAACAAGGTAATTCCCGTAATGTCCTTTCAGAGAGTTTAAGTGCCTTTTCGCAAAGTGTTTTGGCTCGAAGTTCTTTTCGCAAAGCAATTTGGCTTGAAAAGTCTTTTCAAAGGACTTCTCCCGGATCTTCTATTCAAAAATTTCAACTATTCGAGCATGTAACATGGTTCTTTTCGAGTAGTTCATTCTGACTCGTAATCAATTGAGAACTTTGACCTTTTGAAAAGTACTTTTTACTTTGCGAATTGAGCTTTAGCTTCCATTCTTCTTCTTGAATGGATCCTTTTTCTTCTTCAGTCTTTGCTTTTCTTTTCAGGTCCTTTTTAACCACACGAGGCTATTTCTTCACTCCTTTTTAGCTTGACATGAATTGTCGACTTTTGATCATTTTAGGATGCTTTTCGGACTTGGACTGTCTAATTGGTTAGTCAGAAATGCACACTAAAGCACTTATTTAGTCTTCTCAAGGGTCTTTCAAAGCTCATGTTTAGGGGTGAAAATGGTATTTTCACTACTTAACACACCCCAAACCTAAGCTTTGCTAGTCCCCGAGCAAAGAAACATAAAAACAAGGAGACATAAAACAGAAACATAGAAAAACCAAGTAAAGAGCCACTTTTGTAGGAAGCAGGTGCATTTAGCATATGCAACAAGCCTTTTAAACCCCTAGGTGATCCCTAGAGGAGGAGTGAAGTCTCACGAGGGTTTTCAGTGAAGGTACCCACAAACTTCTCCATGAAAACATTAACATCAAGGCAATATTATCAAATGAGCAATCAAGGAGGGGTTAGTTACTCTTGAATCAATGATGAAACAGAAAATTTGATTATTGTTTGCACGTGAATTTAAACATTTATAAACCTCATGAATGTTTCAATATTTCCAATCTGTGGAACGCAGTCATAGAAAATCATACAAATGTGCGTGAAAGCTCATCCTATGGATAAAAATTAGGTTATAAGTCATACTTAATGTGCTCAAGTTCCAACCCAAACACTCAAGGTATACTCTCATCGTTGTTTTTGTTGAGGGGTTCGTTTTCCTCAAGCTCAAGAGCGTTACATCTCCCAAATGGATCATGTAAGCATGAGCATAGGCACATTTCTCTGCGACATCATTGACATCTCCTCACCATAGATTGGGAACTTCTTATCTCTACATGACCTCACTCAACTTTGGATCACAAGGACTTTTAATCTAGGTTTGTTTGTATGGCTTATGGAGTGAAGTTTCAAGGAAAGGCGCGTTTGAACAGAGGTTTGAATTTGAGAACTGTGAAGTGCAGGAGATGGTTCATGACTCCACTTTTTGAGTTTAGCTTCTTTCTTCTTCTTTTCGAGATTCTCACATTCACGGTGATCAGTTCTTTCTTTGATCTTGCATTTTTTTTTAACATAAGGTCCTTTTTGCCTTTTGCTTGCAACTTTTTCATATTGTTTGTCTCTTCTTTTCTCGGTCCACCATATTGCCTGCTTTTTTGAGGTATTTTCTCTTCATTTTCTTGATGTTGCCCAGAAATGGTCCATCTTGATTCTTTCTCCTTTACCTCTGAATTCTTAGAGTGAGGAAGGCTGAATTAGTTCCATAGGTTCAGGTGCAAGTACTTTTGGGTATTTTTGATGAAGAATTGTAGGATTTACAACTCAAATGGGGTACAAACAGGGCAGATTTTTCTTTGGTTGGTTACATTAGGTTCTGTCCAAAGAAGGCCTTGATCTTTCTTGATCTCCATGAGTCTTTGTCACTTGTTTCAATTTGGAGTTTCCTAACTTCTAGTGGATCTAATGCCTCACCAATCCTTTGAATCGGAAAAAATTGCCTCAGTCACTCTTCAACAGAGATGGAAAATATATGGGCTCAATTCTCACTTATGGTTTTTCCTTGAGCTTTTAAGTATATCTTTACCTTTTTCTTCCTTTTGACTTACTACGTACGATACCAGTATGTTTTTATGGTGTAATCATCATGGAAATGTAGACTATCGCAAAGGTTTAGAATGTCTAAATTTTGCAAAGAATATTTAAAAATTTCCTAGTTAACTTGATTCTTAAGTACATTAAATTCTTTCCTGCTTACTTAGGTGATTTTTACGCCTTTATCTTTGTTGTCCCGAGGCGGGATCATGCCACACCCCAAACCTATGAGGGCGGTGTCCTCCTTTGGTTCAAAGGTGGCATGGTCCCATTATTCGGGGAAAAACATGAAGGAAATCATAAGCAATGAAAGTAAAACATGTGAGCATTGGAGAAAGCAAAATTTATTGACTAGAAACATTACAGAGAAGAAAAGAAAATTAAAGACAGAGGGGGACTGGGATTAAGGGAGAGGGGGGGAAGGTGGAGGGAAGGTTGTGTTTTGGGTAGTTAAGTTAGCGAGACGGAGGTGGTGATAGAGGGGTCTGTTTGGGTAGCTAACTCAACAAGGGGAAGTGAGGCCACAGGTAGTTCGAGGTGGTTTGGGTAGTCTGGGTGGTAGTGGAGAAGCACTAGGACTTGGTCTGCATTTGGGTTACTGTGAGGCAAAATGGAGAGCAGGGGTAATGGGGTAGGTGGTAATGGGGCGATAACTTGGATGAGCTCTATGTAGCAGGTGATTATCTGCATTTGTTTGGAGCTGGGCTTGGATATTTTGGAGGTAGGTGAGGATCTGGGTGTAGGGAGGCGGTGTGGGGAGATTGGCCTAGAGGGATTGGGGAGGGTGTGGAGGAATAGGGAACCGGGCCATCTGGGTCAGTAGGAGGTGCAGAAGAGCTGGCTACCTCGGGGCTGTGTGGACTAAGTCAGAAGTGGTGCTAAAGAGCTGGTCACCACAGGGAGTTGGGCTTATGGTAGTGGTGAGGCTCGGGGGGTGGTTGAGGGCCACAGCAATTTCCACTTCTGACATGCCCACCCACACTTTCGTGGCTTGGTTCTCTGTCATGCTCGACAAGAACTAGCTCGCTCAGCTATGGGTTCAAAGAATAAAGAAAGAAAAACTAAGAACAGAAAAATCTAAACTATATGCAACGTGAGAAAAATAAAATGTAAAATTGAATATATGAGGAAGGAAATGCAAAACAAGATATACAAATACAAGAAAAAAAAAATAAAAAAATAGCGAGGATTGGCAAATGGAAGGAAACTAATGCTAATAATAGAGAAGCAGTAAAAACAAGGTAAGAATTTGCATACAAAGTTTAAAAAAATTAGAAAAGTGTTGATACAAAACAGAATTTGTGAATGCAAAATAGGAAAACAAAGTTAGAAACTAACTATACTCACAAAAAATGACGAAAACTAGTAAAACTAGGACACATTAACCTAAGAAAGAAAAAAAAATCAAATGATCTAAAAAGAATTTGAAACTAAAATTTCTAAAAGCAATTTGAAACTAAAATTCCTAAAAGCAATTTGAAACTAAAATTCCTAAAAACAGAATTTGAAAATCTAAAAGCGAATACTAAAATTCCTAAAAGCGAATTTGAAAATCTAAAAAAGCAAATTTGAAACTAACATTCCTAAAAAGCAGAATACTAAAATTCCTAAAAACAGAATTTAAAATCTAAAAAGCAGAATACTAAAATTCCTAAAAGCAATTTGAAAATCTAAAACAATTTGAAACTAAAATTCCTAAAAGCAATTTGAAACTAACATTCCTAAAAGCAATTTGAAACTACAATTCCTAAAAGCAATTTGAAAATCTAAAAGCAGAATACTAAAATTCCTAAAAGCAATTTGAAAATCTAAAGGATACATCCTAAGCCCAAAGAGAAAAATGATACATCCTAAGCCCAAGCAGAAAATCTAAGGCCAAAAGCACGAGATACTTATGAATCTGAGTGAAAAAATGATTAGCGGGAATACGGTGAAAAGCAAGATTCATAAAAGACCCTTTGTTGATGATGTGTATGAAAAAAAAAAAAATAATGAAGCATGGGAGCACATATTAAAATAGAGTTCATACAATTTGAGACCCATTTATGATGAAGAAATCTTGAAGGAAAATAAAATCGAGTCCATTGAATATTCAAAAGCGCCTATGATCCACTACTCATTATCCTACATGATTCCTAAAATAAAAAAATTGATCTCGAGTCCGGATGGGAAAAGTGGATGCAAATGGAAAAAGCATTATCTGAAAGATATATATATATATTTTTATAATTTTCTATTTTTTTATTTTTTACTTGTTTTGGATCACCCGGGCTCAACAAGAGCCCTTATTTACTCTTGCTGAAAATAATGAGAAACAACTAAGAGATTTTCTATTTGTGTTTTCATTTTCTTTTATTTTGTATTTGGTTTTGTAAAAAAAATCGGCATGCCTAAAAGGACAAAGTGAAATTATAATCGGAACAAACAATAAACACATGAGCTACTTTGGTTCTCAAGTATTTAAAAATAGAAAATGAATGCAAAGGAGAAGAGGATGCAAACTCAGCAGATCTGCTCCACTTTAGTCCAGATGCTCCTTGTTGGACGGGCTCCAGATCTGCAAAAATCCAAAAGCTGCGAGACTTATTCCAAAGATATTGACAAAAATAAAAGAAAACTCAAAGCGCCCAAATTTGACAAAAAGACAAAAGAGATTTATTCAAACAACTAGAAGGCAAAGAATAAAACTTAGAAAAATAAAAAATAAAAAAAATTACTGCTGCGTAAAATAGGTTTTCTATACAAAGCTGCGGTAGACATTTAATCAAGCACTTGGAATACAAAGTGCAGGTTTAAAGCAAAAACTAAAATGAAAATCAAATCTATAAAATTAAAAAAAACTTAGGTCTACCAATTTTAGAACAAATTCCCCGGCAACGGCGCCAAAAACTTGTTGTTGCTCCACATGTGCGATTTATGTGTTTTGAAGAATTAATGAATATTAAGTTACATAATTTTAAATTATGAAAGAGATATCAAGACATTGAGGGCTAACAATAGCACTGCAAGATCGGGGCCAATTGTAGCAAGTTTTAAAAGTGAGTATATTAAAGATCGTCCACGAGAATTTGTGCAAAATATGAGATAGACCTCCGGATCGTGCTACATGATCTGCTCTATAATTATCTAAGCGATAAAAGAGAGTGTTGGGTTTTGTCACGTTTAACTAAAAGCAAATAAAGAAAAGAACTAACTACGTGATCCGGATCCGAGTTGTGGAGGTGTTTAAAATAAAACAAATGCGAAATAATAGCTTCATGTATTTTAGCCTTTGAATTTTAATGGAGAATCAGATTCAATAGAGCAGATTCAATCTTCATCCGCTACCAAAGAATGTAAGAGAAATAAATCTGAATTAAGGAATAGGTTTAGACTTATGGCTATGATCACGTCCAATGGTCACAGATCATCCAATAGTTGTGGCCTTTGTTCTTTAGTTCGTAACATGAACATCATGTAAGTCTTGCTAGAATTAGGTTACCAACGCTAATTACGCAGACAGGACAATGAATTAAGGGAAGTTGGATGCGGGTGAGTGAATCTAAAGAAGTCTAATGCACTAAGGTGAACATTCGGAACCCTCGACATGACTCCAATGGAGAAGACACAAATTCTGAAACCTTTTAAAATCCAAAATTACAATTACAAAGCACGGCTTTAGAAAGCCCTCGGACTTGCGGTCTTGAATCCGATCTCCTTGGAGTTACAAATCACTCTCAACAACTCTCAAAAGCAAAAGCAGAGGAAGAAATTACAAAGTGCAGATAGACTATCGTAGGAAGGAGAAGCAGAGATGAAAACTCAAAATCTGGATGCCACAATTGGGCAAATGTCTTCTCTATTTATAGCTTTCCTTGATCACTCGCAGGCTGAATTGACCAATCGAAGTGTTGGATCTGGATTGCCCAATGACATTGAGCACGGGATCCGGATGCATTCGCCAATGAAAATGCTCGATCTGTTCACCAATCGGTAGCGCTAGAAGCATCAATTCATTATGGAATTCAAAAATCTGTTTGAGCTTCTGAAGTTCCCGCCAAGTGATTTCATCTTTGAGCGCTCACATGGGTTGGAATATGCTTTTGGATCTTGATTGGAATCTTCCAAATGTCCACTGGGTATTAAATGCATTGGTAGCGTCGAGATTACCTTGAAATGCCCTTTAAACAAGTAATTCCCAATGTCCTTTAGAGTTTAAGTGCCTTTTAAAGTGTTTTGGCTCAAGTTCTTTTCGCAAAGCAATTTGGCTTCGTAAAGTCTTTTCGCAAAGGACTTCTCCCGATCTTCTATTCAAAAGGAAATTTCAACTATTCAGCAGAACATGGTTCTTTTGAGTAGTTCATTACTGACTCGTAATCAATTGAGCAGAACTTTGACCTTTTCGAAAAGTACTTTTTACTTTGCGAATTGAGCTTTAGCTTCCATTCTTCTTTGCGAATGGATCCTTTTTCTTCTTCAGGTCTTTGCTTTTTCTTTTCAGTCCTTTTTAACCACTGCTGAGGCTATTTCTTCACTCCCTTTTTTAGCTTGACATGAATTGTCAGCTTTTTGATCATTTTAGGATGCTTTTCGGACTTGGACCTGTCTAATTGGTTAGCTGTAAAATGCACACTAAAGCACTTATTTAGTCTTCTCAAGGGTCTTTCAAAGCTCATGTTTAGGGGTGAAAAATGGTATTTTTCACTACTTAACATGATCCCTATGTTAGTTCCCTGTTTTGGGATCGAGGGCCGTGGGTTTGTCCCACCACTTCGTTGACCATCGTGTCATCTTTTATGAGGATTGGGCCAGGGCCTACTACCTGGGAGAGCGAGTGGTCCATCAGTACTGAGACCACTTTGTCGTACCGCAAGCTCCTCCTACGGATGTTATGATACCTGTGGGTATAATCAAGGAGCTCACTATCGGATTTCTTCATCATGGGGTCCCTGTTAATGATCTCCTTGTGCTCGGGAGTTATGAGTTGTGGTATGAGTCTTTGCCCTACCGGTCCATCCTGCCATGTTTCGTCCCTAGTGCCAACTTTTTCACCTTTGGTGGCCCACTATCCCAGGTAATTCTTCTTTCTCTTTAGTCTAGTTTCCAATTGGCTTAGTTTTCACCGTTTGCTTTGATTGATTGACACCCTGCTGTCTCTCTTACAGTTATACCAGAAGGCGATTTGGATGATGATGATGATGAGACAGGGACAGGAATCGTTGAGACTGCGGGAGCTGGTCCTTCCGACCCCATTGGTACGGGCACTTCTAGGAGTTCTCCTGCTGATGTCCAGGGGACCTTTAGGCGCCTTGATGATGCTTTTCTGATGAGTTCATGTACGAATATCAAGGAGCGAGCCCGCATATCCGCTGAGGCGATCCGGATCCCCCCTCCTGAGTTGGTTCCTAGGGTAAGTCTTTCCTTTTCTGCATGCTTGCTACTTTTTAGAGAAATGCCCATGTTTGCGCCTGTGACTTTTGTAGCTAAAGTCTCTCTCTTTTGTGTGTAGGACTATGAATCGGCTATGAACTAGGCCGAGTATTACTGCAACATTGTCGGCTTGTGGGATACAAAAGTGGTGATTATCATACTGACTTGTTCTGATCATTGCTTTGTCATCTTTATCTTTCGATCAATCCTGATTGATGACTTTGGGTATGACTTGCAACGCGCTCATGAAAAGGAATCGAGCTCTTTGCTTAGACGACTTTCTCAAGCGTGGGCCCGAGTGGGTGATGTTTAGACATATCAGAGCTCTTCGCACAGGCGCAAGAAGTCTAAGGGTGCCAATAAGAACTAGGCTCTGTTTTTAGAATTTTGAGACTCTTTGGGACACATTTTTTTAGAATTTTGGAAATATGTAATGTATGATATGACACTGCTATTATTTTTGGATGGTTTTTTCAGATTTTTCAGATGAATGTTAGTGCCCTTTGCATATCTTATCTCCCTTTTGCTTGCTGTAGTGTATCGTGTTGCTTGCAGGATGGGCTTGATTTCTGACAAAAAGGATGGCCTTTGGGGTCACATACTTCATTAACACTTGGCCCCTATTTCCATGCCTGTGTGGATCCTTTCTGCATAAAGGTTTATACGAGTTAGATGTAATCAAAAACAAATTTTGCCTCTGTATGTGATTTAAAGTGCCCTTTTTAGGTAAAAAGCAATAAATGAAGGCAAGCTGGCTGGGGGACTAGCAGAAACAAACCCCTCCCCACCCCCTTATCATTATTATATTTGTTTTCGGGTGGGGGATAAATGGTCTGGCGCATGTATTACAGGTGCCAAGCAGAACCTAAGGAAGGTGGGGCCTTTTAAGCCCGAGGATGCACCCTTTTCCCACTCTTTTGACTTAAGCTTGGTATTTTTTGCTACTGTTTTTTCTTTTTGCTTTCCAAAGGGTGGGTCCATCATCCTACATTGAATTTATATATTTGGAAAATCTTTGTACGACAATGGACCCGCTTTCCGACCCCACCTCTCTCAGGAGGTCCGGGACCACTATACTCCCCTCTTTGTGCTAGGGGCCCAATTTTTTAAAGAAGTGGCTTGAGAGCTTGAATGAAAGCGAGCTCATGGATTTGGATCGGTTTGGATTGACCTGCCTCTCCTCCTTTCTTGAAATTCCTCTACTATGGACCTTCATCACGCGGCGGCCCCTTTTTGGGAAGTGGATACCCATGTCTTCCATTTTAGGAATCGTGGGTTGTCTCCCACACTTAAAGAACTCTCCAACCTATCGAGTTTGAAGCTTCATAGATGTCTTGCCAAGGTAGCACCAAAATCAGGTTATGCCAAAGCCATCCATGCGACTCGGGGCTTGAAAAAGCCTGATTATGAGAAAAGTCTCTTTGGTGGGACCACCAGGTGTTCGATGAAATTCCTGAGAGAAGTTTTTGGTGATGAAAGCCTGCGAAAATTGTCAGTTAGAAATGTTTATAATGTGAAGGCCTTTGCTCTCTATCTTATCTCTGAGATTCTTTTCTTCACTAGAGGAGAAAGTTTCTCGCTTGCACTCTGCAATGTCTTGACCGAATTAGAGGGAGGTCGTTCGGTGATGTGTCTGATCCTGGCGGAGCTTTATCGTTGCCTCGACGCTTTTGCCTTGGGCAAGGTGGCGTGCCTTAGGGGATGCCTACTTCTGTTTCAGGTTTGGCTAGGGGAGCACCTTGCCATTTGGGGACCCATGCCTCATTACTATATTGTCTATGGTGAGGTGACCCACTGCTTTCTTGGCAGGTGCCATATGCTTCCACATGGAGACATGCAGGGGTTGAAGCTTTGGTTGGCTGAAGCTGAGTTGGTGTGGAGGCTTCCTTAGTTAAATCGGACCTTCCCAATGGTTCACTCCAGAGATTGCGAGGGCATCACCCTCCGGGCTGTTGTGATGCCTATTTCCCATTTTGGTCTTTGCCCAGTTTGCTTGCTCTCAGCAGGTGCTTTATGCGACCAAACCTCCTCTATGCGACTTGATCTTCTCTCGGGGATCCTTTAGGGATATAGATAGGATAGCTGCTCTCTGGGAGACGCATCAGTCGACGCTCATGTGTGATCTAGAGCAGGGGAATTCAATTATGTCCTCTCCAGAGTATGAGGCTTGGCTATTATCTGAGATGTCTCCTGCTGGTCACTTGGATCAGTTAGAGAGCACTAATATGGTGGGGCCTTGGCCAATGGAGTCAATGCTTCAATCCTGTATTGAGCTGCTGGTGGACGAGAAGCATGTCCTGCATGATCATTTAGAAAAACACAAAGTTAGAGTAGAGGTAGCAAAAGCTAGGGCTAATGTAGCTAAGTGTGAGGTCCTTCGTCTAAAAAGGGCTTTGAGTGACGCTGTTGGTGCTACAGATGCCTCTCAAAAATGGTATAGAAGCCTTCGTGGCCACTGGATGACAGAGCAAAACCTATAGGAGGATACTTACGTGCAGAGATCTATGCCTTGAAGTGTGAGTTGGGTCGTTGATTCCATCCTGCACCTACCTCTTTGCATAGATCAAAACCATAGTAAGGGGCGTAAGAAAACCCTATTTCGATACACCTTTTCTGGTATAGATACTTTCTTTATGTTTTTGTTGTTTTTTCACTTTTATCCAGAGAGAGAACGAGAGAAAGAAAGAAGTTGGACATCACACATTTTATTTTTTGGGATGTAGTGTCAGCCAAGTACAGACTCATAAAAAAGGATATCTATTATTTTACAAAGATTCTATCTTCTCTTTTTTGTTTTTTTGTAAAATGAGAAACTGGGGTATTGCGTCGACTATTCCTTTGGAGATGTGGCGCACAGAGTGTCGGTCTAAAATGGGAAAGGAAAATTTATTATCTTTGGAAAAAGTGGCCTCCTCCTCCCGTGGTGGTGCACACAGTGTGGGTGTGAAAATAGGAAAAGAAATGTATTATCTTTTACGAAAGTGGCTTTTCCCGGTCATCGAGCCAATCATCTCGGGGTGGCGCGTGCACAATGCTAGGAAGAGAAAATTATTAACTCTTTTTATGGCTTTTCTTTTCTTTCTTTTTTTGTACCTTAAACGTAAAGGGGGGAGCAAACAGGTCCCAATTTGAGCATAGCCGAACCCCTTCACATGGCTGTATCTGAGCGAGGTCATCATTTTTGCCAAGGCCGGAACACCCATCCCTTTTGATCAAATCAACCTTTTCTCCTTACCCTGAGTCATACGTTTGATGGTACAGTTTATGAAGACATTCTTGGTTGGGACCTTGATTTGAGATAACATGAGCGGCCTAGTCGAGAATCGGGAGTACGGGAGGGTGACCGAAGGGTTCATTCCTATTATTTTTCAATCTTTTTCTCCTTTTCAACATTCTTACTCACAATGCCAAAGGTGGGTTTTCGTCATGCCATTGCTTCCCTCTTTTTACCCATAGCGCCCTCTCGGGTTTTCACTATGTCCATGGGTTCGCATTTTTACCCCCAACGCCCTTTCGGGTTTTCACCTGGTCTGCACAAACTCGCTCTTTTTACCCGTAGCGCCCTTGCAGGTTTTCACCACGGCCATTTTTTCTTTGAGGTTGTATATATTATTATTTATTTTCTTTTATTTTATCAAAGGCCACAACATGGACGTCGATTCTATCATAGCCGGTTGGATAGAATTTTGTTTGTCTCTCAGCTTGGCTCATGCTGACTCAATGGATACTATGACATCTCATGGACCTTAAAGAGGGCTTTCTTCAGGGATGCATCTTAGCCATATGTAAGGTTAGGAATTTTGAAAGTATTCTGGGTTTAAAAGGTTTTCTTGATTGGATTCCAGTTGCCATAATACACTTCTTCCTTGGGGGATTTTAACTGTACATGCCCCACTTTTCTTTTCTATCTTTTTGTTCTTTTTTCTTTCTCTTTTCGGATATCCTATTTTTAGGATTTCGCTTTAATGATTTTTTGGAGTTTTTGGTTATAACTCTTTCTCTTCTCTTTTTTGTTAGTGTATGTACACACATTTTCTTTTCTTGGGAGTGGTTATGAAGGAAAGGCTCATGGTTCAACAGGTGTAGCAAAGGATATGATCATTCAGGGATGCTTTTTAGCTACTTGGCTATGAAATGATGGCCTCTTTTACTGGGTCCTTAAGCAGTCATGTATCCATCCTATCAATACTTACCTTGCTACGAGAGACTTAGGAATAGAATCATTGGACGTATCCAGCGTTGATGGGCTCAGGAAAGTGATCTCCGTCTATCGTAGCAAGGCGGATAGCATATCCTAGGAGCACCTCTTGGATGACATAGGGTCATTCCTAGTTAGGTTGGAACTTCTCTCTCGAATCAACGTGGAGGGATGGGAAGATTTTCTTGAGTACGATGTCTCCCACCTTCAGATCATGACCGCGAACACGTTTGTTGTAAGCACGTGCGATTTGCCCTTGGTAAACTTGGGTATGACACAAGGCCAGGAGCCTTTTCTCATCTAGCAGGTTCAGTTGTTCAAAGAGAGACCTTTTCTTTTCAGCCTCAGGTAGGCCAGATTCTATGAGGATACGGAGTGAGGGTACCTCAACTTCTACCGACTGGACGGCCTCAGTTCCATATACAAGAGAGAACGGTGTTGCCCCTGTAGCAGTACAGATCGACGTTTCATAGGCCCATAATGCAAATGGTAACATTTCATTCCAATCTCGATAAGTGACGACCATTTTATCAAGGATGCGGATCGTAGTCTTGTTGGCGGCCTCCACGGCCCCATTGGATTGCAGCCGATAAGGTGACGAGCGATGGTGCTTGATCTTGTACTACTCACCCCAACGCGCTTGTTCACAAAGTTGGTACCATTATCGGTGATGATATCCTTGGATACGTTGAATCGACAAACAATATTATTCTTAATGAATTTCTCAACATGTTGGGCTATGATGTTCGTGTAGGACGCTGCCTCTACCCATTTGGTGAAGTATTCAATGGCGACTAGGATGAACTGATGTCCGCTTGATGCTTTCGGATTGACCTTTCCGACGACGTTGAGGACCCAAGTGGCAAATGGCCATGGAGTGGTCACACTGTGTATATCTATAGCAGGGGCATGGATCAGGCTGGAGTGCTCTTGGCATTTGTAGCACTGTCGCACGTGCATGCAGCAATCGGTTTCCATAGTGGTCTAAAAGTATCCTTGTTGTAGAATATTCTTAGCGAGCATATGCCCATTGACGTGGGCCCCGCATACTCCCTCGTGAATCTCTCTCATGATGTTCGCTGACTCACTTTCAGTTAGGCATCGGAGTAGGATATTGTTATATGACCGCTTGTAGAGGCACTCACCATAGATTACGTAGTTCACCGCTAAACGTTGGATGGTCCGTTTATCTTCTTTGGATGTCCCCTCAAGGAAAGTGTGAGTTTTAAGGAAGTTTTTGATTTCTGAGAACCATGGAGGCTCATCATCTAACTTTAAGGGATCCTCAATCTGGATGTCGAAGACTGGTTCATTCCTCTTTTCAATTATGATTGGCTTCATCTCGACACCAAAGGGGATCTCAATCATTGATGCCAAAGTCGCTAACGCATCGGCGAAGCGATTCCTTATTCGCGGGATGTAGGAGAGCATGACATCCTCGAAGCATGCTATTAGATCCTTGAGGTGCTCATGGTAAGGGATCAATTTCTCGTCTTTTACCTTTCAGTCGCTGTTTGTCTGGCAAATGATTAACTGTGAGTCACAAAATACTTTGAGGTGAGTTATGTTTAGGTCCAAAGCTACCTGTAGGCCAGCTGCGCAAGGTTCATACTCGGTCATGTTGTTGGTGGAAGGGAAGTTGTGTTTGATGGAAACCGGTATGTGCGACCCCTTTGGCGAGATTAAAATAGCACTGACTCCCTGACCTTCAGCATTTGTTATCCTGTCAAAGTGCATTTCCCAGTATTCCTCTGTCTCAGCTGTATCATCCTTTGTCATAAACAAGATGTCTTCATATGGAAATTTGGTCCTTAGAGGTTCATAATCATGTAAGGGATTATCGGCAAGATGATCGGTGAATGCTTGCCCCTTGATAGACTTCTAAGTGATATAGGTGATGTCAAATTCTGATAAGAGAACCTGCGAGTGCGTAGTCCACCCAATGAGAGCTAGCTTTTCGAACAAGTTCTTCAATGGGTCCATGCGGGCCAAGAGTAGAACAACTTGGGATAACAAGTAATGGTGAAACCTCTTTGTGGCCCATATGAGAGCCAGGCATGCTTTCTCCAAATGAGAATAGCGCATCTCGTAGTCGATGAACATTTTACACAAGTAGTAGATGGCCTACTCTCTTCTTCCTATTTCATCATGCTGCCCTAGGGCACATCCCATCAAAACGTTCATCGTGGAGAGATACATTAAGAGTGGTCTCCCTGGTTCAGGAGGTACTAATACGGGAGGGTTGAGAAGGCAGCCCTTGATCTTATCAAATGCTGCGTGACAATAGTCATTCCATTCAACGGGCAAATCTTTCCTCAGGAGGTTGAAGATCGATGTGCAGATAGAAGTGAGCTGCACAATGAACCGACTGATATACTGTATCATGCCCAAGAACCCTCTAACCTCTTTCTCGGTAGATGGTGGTGGCATTTTCGTGATGGCATTTACCTTGACTAGCTCAACCTCGACGCCTCTCCTACTGAGGAAGAATCCTAGCAACTTTCCTGACAGGGCGCCAAATGCGCATTTCTAAGGATTCAGATGTAACCTATATTTTCTCAGCTTCTCAAACAGCTTCTGGAGGTTTATCAAATGGTCACTTCTCTCTGGTGACTTGGCGATCATGTCGTCGATGTACACCTCAATCTCTCGATGCATCATGTCATGAAATAGTGCCCTTCGATATGTCCGCATGTATTACATCCACCAAAGTAAATCTGAGAAAAACTAAGCTTGGCACGTATTTTACATGCGCCAGGTATAAACAGTGGGGCCAAATCTTTTTTACAGTAGAACAGCAACCTGAAATTGGTCTTTTTCTGTTGGTTTTATGGAAGCAATGCTTTTAAGGACTGGTCTCTTAGTTGCAGCAGGTCTCTCCTCACCGAACCTACGAATACAAGGTCGATTCAGGACTACTAATGCTCTCCCTAAGGGTTTTAAGCTTTGTAATAGGATCAGTCCCTCAACCTATATACCTCCGGCGCAAGTGCCTGCTCAAATACTGGATAGGGTGCTACTTTTCTGGATCATCACCACAAGGGGCTGCCATCGTACTAAGAACCGGGCATTTATATCTTTGCCTAAAATTCCCAACCCTTGAAAAATCTACTCCCGTAAAAATTCAATTAAGTCCCCCTCTTAATTCAATTTTAATTTCCGATTTTAAGGGAGTTTTCTTAAAGTCTAAAAATGGGTGGGGATTGTCCTATGCCGCCTCTATGAGCCGGCGTCCACTGGTAGGATATGATTATAATAAAATAAGTGCTCACATAGGCCCGCCAAACGGCTAAGGAGTATAATCGATGAAAGGTAAAGGAATTGTAAAGACAATGCGGAAGTAGGCCCGCCAATTGGCTAAGGCACATAAATGACAGAAAGTAGAGGAATTGTAAAGACAATGCACAAGTAGGCCCGCCAATCGACTAAGGCATGTAAATGATAGAAAGTAGTGGTGAGAAAATCGACAGAATCGTAAGGGTGAGTAAAAACTAAGAGAAAACAAATAAATGTTAGTAAATAATAAAAAAAAGCCAAATTTCAAGGGGAAGCTCTACTAGCTAGTCTCCAGTGGAGTCACCATCTGTGCAACTGTGGATTTTTAAGGATGCGTCACGATGATGCGCTCTTGTGAAAAATATAGAGTCGCCACCCGGAGCTTTTGGTGTCCCGAGAAACCTTAAATCAATATTGAAGCACCAAAGTGTAAAAATATGACTCTGATTCAGGTCTACACCAAAGGCTTTTAGGTAGGGGCTTCGGTTATCGATCGGGAAGGTGTTAGGTTCCCGACCAACCCGCTCGTAAGCGGTCTCTACTATGGATGTTTGGATGTGTATATAATATATATATATATATATATAATTATATATATAAAAAAGAAAAGAAATTGAGCAACACTTTCCCTTGTCCGAAGTAACACCTATCCTATTGAGCCCTTCTCGTTTGTCAAAATTTGAGTAGCGTAATGGCTCAATTTTAGGATAGAGGAAAAGCAAAGAAGGTGGAGGAATAGAGGGGAGAGTCGGAGCTCTCGGGCCCTTATAGCACCGCTGTGGTCCTTCGCGTGAGAGCGACAGATGAGCTTTCGAAAGCAAATTAGTAGAGAAACAGGTTTTGATCTCTAAGGCTAGGGAGCTAAGAGGTAGGAGAAGAAGGTTAGGGGTTAGATCTACCTCAAACTCACTAATTTATGATGGATAATGGGGTGTCAAGGATGAACTAGGGTGCTGGAATTATATGGGTTTAGTGGAGGCAAAATGGGAGGGGAGCTCACTAGAATTTTCTCTCTTTGAAAATTTTCCAACCCTTAAACAGGAGGGGTGGCTCCCTATTTATGGAGAAAGGGAGGATTAGTGAGAAAGGGAGGATTAGTGAGTGGTTAAGGGGGCTAATTGGGCTAGCAATTAGGTAATAGGAATATAAGGTTTTGGGGGTTTTCTAGAGCTTAGAAAAGTGGGCAATGTGCTTCAATGGTAGATGATTGGGTGAGGTTTCAAATGACTAGAGGATTGCAGATAGGGTTAACAAGGGTGCAACAGTCCTAATGAAACCCACCCTAAACATTGAGATGGTCAACAAGTCAAACCGCAAAAGTAAAATTCAAGCAAAAACTCATAGTTACTGTAGCTAAGTCTAGCGCATGTATTACACACTCCAAGCATTGCTATAGTATCGCAAAGTTCAGAACCTGCTGTGAAGATCTCGAGAGGCTCTATGTATGCTTGGCGCATGTATTACATGCGCCAAGCCATTTCTAGGAGAAAATGGCCTGGTGCATGTACTACATGCATTGGGCAATATCCTGCAAAACTGCTCAATTTTCAAATCGCCATAACATTTGATATATAACTCGAATTGAGGTGATTTTTAGCTCGTTAGAAATTTGGGGAAGTCCTCTTTCCAATGGTTATAACTCAGCTGCAAAAGAGGTCTATGTAAAATTTGGCACTCTTCTTTCCATCCACTGCTCAGGAGGGTTCAGAAGCTAGTTCGAGACGGGTTCTAAGGGGTCGGGGAGGTTGGGGTTGATTCCTAAGGGTTTGGGATGATCCCTAAGGGTTAGAGGAATGCTATCGAAAGCTTGGGGGTGCGCCTTTCTCGAAGTATATTTTGATCAGGCTTTGGGCCAAATTTGGGTGTCTACACTTCGGTTATACCCATCTCGGAGACAATATGGCCTAAGAAACTAACCTGCTCAAGCCAAAACTCACCCTTGCTGAGTTTTAATATAATTTATGATCTCTGAGGGTTTGGAGAGCCATTCGTACGTGTTGCTCATGTTCTTCTTGTGTTCACGAATAGATGAGGATGTCATCTACAAAAACAACTACAGACTTGTCTAAGTGCTGTTTAAATATCCTATTCATCAAGTCCATAAACGACGCAGGAGCATTTGTTAACCCAAATGGCATTAGTAGAAACTCATAGTACCCATACCGGGTTCTGAACGCTATCTTTCATATTTGACTCTCAGCTGATGATAGCTGGATCTCAAGTCAATCTTAGAGAAAAATCTTGCTCCTTGTAACTGATTAAATAGATCATCTATTCTCGGAAGCGGGTAACGATTCTTAATCATCAACTTGTTTGGCTGACGGTAATCAATGCAGAGCCGCATCAAACCGTCCTTCTTTCTAGCAAAAGGAACTGGTGCTCTCCAAGGAGACACACTAGGTTGTATAAATCCCTTATCTCGAAGCTCTTGCAGTTGTTCTTTCAATTCCTTTAACTCGGCTAAAGCCATACAATACAGAGCTTTTGACAATAGCTCAGTACTTGGAGCTAAATCGATAGTGAATTCAATCTCTCGATCTGGAGCCAATCTAGGTAGGTCCTCGAAAAATACATTTGGGTATTCACAAACAATAGAAATATTGGTAACAATCTTCTTCTCTTCCTTTTTATCTTGCAAGTATGTGAGGAATCCACTGCACCTATTCTTCATCATACATACTGCCCGAATAGCGTAGACGAATGGTGAAATACTAGATTTGACACCACAAAATCGAAATGACATTCTCTTTAGAGGACAAAAAGTTACCACTTTTTGAAGGCAATCAACACTTGCGTGGTAAGCAGATAGCCAATCCATTCCTAGGATAACATCAAATCCTTCCATATTTAACAATATTAAATCTGCCTTAGTCTCATGATTCTCAATTCGACCGATGACCGATTTGTTCACGGTGTCAGTCCTACTCGTAGGGACTGACACTGCCAATATAAAGTATAATGACTCAGGCGTAATGCCCATACGTGCTGAGAACATCGAAGTAATGAAGGAGTGAGTAGACCCTAAGTCGATCAACACTCGTGCCTCAATTTCACATATATCCCCTCTTGGCTCATAGGAAGGGTATCTTAAGTTTATACAAAGAAAAACGGATTAAGCGTACACCAAGTGTATAGTGTTCAAGCATATCACTATGTAAATAATTTATTGGAACATATTCATTATATCGAAGAAAACATAAACTCTTAAAGTGTAATGATACCTTAGATCACGTCATTAGATGTCAGGGCATCAACGACTGTGACGGCGTAAGCTCGACCATGAACAGCAGGTCGAGAAGATCTCTGAGTAGATGCCGAACCAGTTATCTCCTTGCTCTCCTCTGGACAATTTCTAACCATGTGGCCCATCATCCCACATCTAAAGCAAGCTCTGGTGTGCCTCCTACAGTCCTCTGTCTTGTGTGGTTTCCCACACTTCACACACAATTGAGCCGGAGAAAAAGATGAGACCTGTGAAGATCCCTGTGTAATAGAAGCTCGACTAGCAGAAGAACTAGAAGGTCGAAAGGGTCATGAAGGTGAAGAACCGTCTCTGCTAGGCGACAGGTCCTGAAGAAGACCCCGGTCGCGAGTATGCTGGCTGAGTAGGATAGCGAGGAGGTCGTCCAAACCTCTACCTCTTATTTTCCTGTTCATAGACACTTGGTTGCACTTGTGAAACCTTATCCATGTTCTGCTGAGCTCTCCTCAGAAACAGTTTTTGAATTTCTTCCTCAGCAATGAGGGCCTTTGACATCATGCCCCCATAAGTTTCCATCTCCCACATTGCCACTCTCTCTTGTATAATTGGCCTCAGACCAAGTTGAAAATTTCTAGCTCTCATTAATTTTGTGGCCACATGCTAAGGTGCAAACCTTGAGAGCATGGTGAATTCCGCCCCGTATTCACGTATTGTTATATGATTTTGTTCCAATTTTATAAATTGTACCACCCATTGATTTCTCACTATTTTGGGAAAATACTGATTGTTGAATGTCTCAACGAACTCTGCCCATGTCCAAGGAGTATTGGGGATCTCCTGTTCTCTAGTTCTGGACACTGACTTCCACCAAGGCCCAGCCTCTCCGTCTAGCTTGAAGGTTGCCGACCGAACCTTCTCATCATCGGTGCATTAAAGCACCTTAAAAATCTTCTCCATCTCATCCAATGAACTTTCGGCTTCCAACGGATCTGTCTGACCCAAGAAATTAGGAGGTCGCATCCTCCTAAACTTAGCAAACCTAGAGGGTTGGTGTCGTGCAATCAACTCGCCGAGCTATAGCAAGAACAGAATCTACTTGCCGAGCTATAGCAAGAAGCAGAACTCTACTTGCGAAGCTATAGCACATAGTGGTTGTCTGTTGAGCCATGTTGTTGGCCAAAGCCTCCAACACTTTATCAACATTTCCTACTCTAGCTCTTCTCCCAATAGGAATGTTGTTAGGAGTAGTAAACCCTATCCCTCGAGATGTACCAATACGTTCAGGAATATCCTCCAACGAAACTGTCCTACCTCTGCCTCCGCCTCTTAACCTTGGGGCCATGCTGATTTGTCATTGTGAAAATAATAACATAGATCAGTATACAAATTATAAAAACAATCAAGCCCACAGTCCTAGTGGTTCCGAACCTAAAGCCTTAGCTTTGATACCAACTATCACAGCCTGAATTTCCACACTCGGAAACCCGTGCCATCAGGATCATCGTCACCGACAATCCCCAGAACAAAACACACATGTCTCTGCTCATGCAGCAGAAATCAGAGTAGACACCATCTACAGAGGTAGAAAGAGTCATCATATATGGCACAACGTAAAAGATAATAAACGAAGTAAATGCGAAACAAAAATATAAATATACATCCTCAAAAAGGAACCAAGAAGAATCACTGGTGATGGTCGTCCATCACCCAAAATAATGGTTCCCAATAATGCTTCCCCCAAAATGTATATAACTATAAACTAAAAGTGACTACAAAATATAGTACGGAACAGAGTGGACCACCAGGCCCAGTAATCCAGATGTATCATATACAAATCCAAAAAATCACAAGTCAAATACCCAAACTAGGGGTAGTACTCGTCAACAGGGATGTCAATGTCCTCCTCCTCCTCGGAGCCTCTGGCCAATACTTTGGATCGCTCTCCATCCCAGCGACATCAGCCTTAGAACCTATTGACATAAAGTCAGGGATGAGCTAACATCTAAGCTCAGTAGAAGAATCTCAATTATATTGTATTTTAACTGTAAGGCATGGTTGTCAGAACATATATTAGAACAAATGGTCAAGAGCAAATATTTTAAGCAGGCAATTCATAAAATAGATGTTGAGTTTTAAATGATAGAAATCAGATACAGAACACCAGGAATCAGATGCATTTTTATTTAAACTAGAACATACTAGAAATCAAGTTTTATGTTCAGATATTCAGATGCAATGCATCTTTATTTAAATGACTTTAATCTATACTTAAATAACTCTCGTGTATATAGCACTTGGTAGCTAGATGTTTATCGATGGGTAACCCCGACCATCGTTGTTCAATGAATAATTTTAGGAATTGCAACAAGCCTCTGCGTAATGAGAGAAACTTATGCTAGGAAGATCACAGAACAAATACACAAATATGCCATCGTGCCGGTCGCGAATATTCCGCCGCGTCAATCGGGTTCGTAATATGAACTTTAAATCACATGCATATTACATAATATCGGGAATCAGATGTCAGGCATCATGTGACAGCCCGGATTTCGGCACCCCGAAACCCGCGCCATCAGCACGATCATCTTGACCGTGCCCCTCAACTATGCACGGAACACTGGTATATCAAGCATAAAATAAATAAGAACAACTTGCGGAATTTAAATCTACATAAAAACACTTCTCAAAAGACAGTTCTACCCTCATGCCTCTGCATGAAGGGAGAACCGATCCGAACCATCGATGATAACCATCATCATGGATGGTTCGCCCAAAAGAATACTCTGATATCCACATACACAAGGTTTAATCAAAAACCAGGCTTGACATACCAAGCCGTACAATCTCCAACTAAAACTCCTCAAAGTTGCACAGCAGAGTCCTCTAGAAGAAGTCCTCTGGAGGTGGCTCTAACTCCTCGCCGGCCGCAAGGTCCGACTCACCGGGGTCAGCGTCTCCTGAAGCCTCGGCAGCTGCTAGTAGTGGACCTGCGACGTATAGTCTATAGGGTGAGCTACATCCTAGCTCAATAGGGAACAGAACACAATTGAACATATAAAATATAACTCACATGTATTCTATGATATGCATGCATGATGTGTATATGCATTTGTTGATGAAAAACAGTTAAAAATGCTTCAATTACTGGTAGATTTCTCATGTCTTTTAGTTAATCATGAATGACGCTGAGAAGGCCTAAAGCAAAACTTAAACTTCAACTTAAATAATCCCCGAGCAATATAGCATCGAGCCCCGACGAGATACCCTTCATCGTCATCTATATAGACAATTTAAATGTATTCCCTGGGAATACTAATAGTACCAAGCCCTTTCCCACGGGATTGGTGGCGGGTTTCACATCTCATCAACACCCCCAGGGTGTGCTTACTGACGGATAGGCCTCCGTCTTGGCCTCTGATTAGCCAGACGGTCACGGATATCCCGCGTCGATCGTGGTTATCCGCCACGCCGGTGGGGTAACCTATCAAACCTCAAATAACAAAATATCGGTGCTTACATATAGTTATTCACCGTGTAATTGTGCTATCTTATATCGCTTAAGCCTCATCAAGCATGATTCAATCATGGATACATCCTCGATGTATCCGCTCACTTGCATCACACCGATGCCTTTACTCTTCACTTCATCATCCCGATGGTCCATTTAAGATCTCTTATGAATGTCACACACACACTTTTCATAATCATTGAGTAGTAAAACATTTGAATTGAATTGATATCATTACATACATGCTCTTGTAAAATAAAGTACATGTTCGTGGTGTTCCCTACCACAAGTCTTTAGATCAATGCATCAAGGTCCCGCATGGCTCCTTGTGCACTCGTTCTCACGTACCACCTATGGTACCATATAACATGTGAAACACATCACGAAGGATGCCATAGAGAAGGTATAAGATCTCCCAAAAATCTTAAAGTCAAACCAAAGGTCAACATAGTTCACTACAGTCGATTAATCGATCTCCAAAATCGATTAATCGAATCTGATTCGATTAATCGATTTCCAAAATCGATTAATCGAAAGTCAATATCGATTAATCGAAGCAATTGCGATTAATCGAAATTCTCCTTCTCGCAAAGTTCATTCTCTCGAATTGAATTGTCATTCGATTAATCGAATCATTTTGATTAATCGAAATTCTTCTTTTTCGCAAAGTAAATTTCGCTCTAATGAGTTTCCATTCGATTAATCGAATCCAATTTCGATTAATCGAAATTCTTCTTTTCGCAAAGCAGGCCCTTATTTCGAATAGTCGATTTTCTCAAGTTGATTAACCGATTCCAAATCGATTACTCGTAACTAATATCGATTAATCGAAACCCCATTTCGAATAGTCGATTTTTCCTTAAGTAATTTCCTCCAACCCCCGGGTCCATCTTTGGAAGTTCTCAATGATTAATCGATTCTCAAATCGATTAATCGAATCAAAATCGATTAATCAAATCCAATTCGATTAATCGAATCGAATCCTCGACTCTTCAACTTCCCGGCCAATTTCGATTAATCGATCCCCAATTTCGATTAAACGAAAATTTCAGTTTCAGCCCCCTTCGAGCTGTTCTTCCCAATCTTTTCACATACTTTTACTTCTATCTTTCTAAGCCATTACCCTATGTTTCAACCCACATTTTACTGTAACGTAACCCCCATACTCTATGCATCTTATTTACCAAAAAATATACCTTGAATAGACCTCAAGGTGAATTCTCTCAAAAGTTGGGAGGGTAGGGGTTCTAGCTCGTTCTAAGTTCTAACGGATCCCATGCTTGACTCCCTCTTCCAAACAGTTGCAATAACTCCTCTCTTAATCCTCTCTCTTTCTCTCTTCTTTACTTCTCTCAACCACCAAAACATGAAAGTTAGGGTTTTCAACCCTTTTATCTAATCTCTTTTCTACGTGGAGCACATACACACTCATCAGTGTATGTAACTCTACAACTCCTCTATCTCTCCACTCTTCTACACTGATTCACACATCACTTCTGCTCATCTCACCTTAAGTTCATCAATGAACTATCTCATGGTCAAACCTAAGACCAATCGGGCACGGATCCCGAGGTCATAGTTCAATGTGATTTTTTTTTCGGGCTATTACATCCTCCCCACCTTGGAAATTTTCGTCCTCGAAAATCACCCAAAGGTGTGGTGGTGTACCCTCCCCCCCCCCCCCCCCCCCGCACACTTGGAGGTGAGGTGGTTCATTGGACTCATATGTATTTAAGTCTCCACACATTCACACAACACAAACATGGAAGTAAAAGCTAGCAAAATTGAACAATTTATATAAAAATTTAATTTGTATTAAGGATTGAATATTTTGTTACAATGCCAATAAGTTGGCGTATAATAAAAAGTACAGGTATAATCAAAATGCAAAAGACATAAACGACTCAAATATTCCTCGCCAGCCGATCTGGTGCCGAGCAGTCATTGTGGGGGGTGGCGGTCATTGGCTGGCTGAGCGGATGGGGATGTGGAGGGAACCGCGTCTGTGGTGGGATGGAAGACGGGTCCTCTATGGAAGGCGGTGCGTCCGGCCGTCCATTCTTCTTCGCGGGCCAGCATATCCATGTAGGTGTGAGGGAAGATGAACTGGAGGGTGTGGAACATGAGGAAATCAATCCTCCTGTTCATCCTCTCGCTATTTGCGCCCATTCTGCCAACACGCCCTCTATGGTAGGACTGGATGGAGCGGGCGCACGGCTGTAGGATGAGGTGGAGTCATGCGGTGTGAGTGTGCAGGTGGTGTCGGCGTGATCGTGGTGTGGGAGGAACCTCTCCACAGATGGCTCTGGCCAAGGGTGTGTGCCCCACCCTCAAGTGGGTCCTCACGAGGTGGTGGGGGTGGTGGCGGTGCTACACTCATTCCGCCGGGCTGTTGGCGGAGCGGGACCCGGAGCTGGTAGGGTCCGCTTCAATAGGTTGTAGCTACGGGTCCATGAAGACTTGGTGAACGTCTTCACGCGATCCGTAGCCCTCACCTCGTGGGGTGAAATAGTGTAGGAGGGCTCGTCAGAGTAGCACTCCAACATGCTCGAGATGAGCCGAGCATACGGCATCTTCTCCTTGGGCCGCATGTTGCCCTTCATCAGCCTACTCTTGCTGTGCCGGATCCCCTCCAGCATGACCATGCTAGCATCAAACCATCGGCCATGTATGTCACAGAAGTGCATGTTGCACTTTATCCACGCCCCGTGTCGTGGGCGACGGGTAAAGGTTGCATTTTATTATGGAGTCGAGCATCCACATGTAGGGTGGAAGGTCGACCCTCTTGATGGACGTGCCCGACCCCTTCTTCCCGTTGGTCATGCGAGTCATGACCTCTTCAAAACGGGGTTCCTTTTCAAAGGGTGGGAATAAGGTAGTCTCGGGGGTAAAGTCGAGGTAGCATTCAAGCACCTCATGTATGTGTCGACGAGTGATCGTATAGAGACGACCCTCGATCTTGGTTATAATACAATCGTCGCTAGGGCCATTGGTTAGCCCTTGGTAGAACAACCTCACCAATCTAGGGTAATAGGAACCCCGGATTGGTTTGAGAAGGTTGCCGAGTCCCAACTGTTAGGTAGTTCGAGCCCATTGGGTCTCGCCCGAATCGGGATTTGTGAATAGGGTAGGGTCGATGGTGTATTCGACTCAAAGGTCTTGGCAGCCCACCACTGCTTGGTTGCTCCACGTTGGTGGGTGGTGGTGGCATGGGGTGGATTCAAGGAAGACTCACAGATGCGCTCGTCGAACCGGAGGTGGTCTCCGATTCCGACGGTGATGGAGTCCTCACCGGCGACGGGGTAGGTGGTGGTGGTGCGGCGTTCTTACGCCTAACCGGTAGCTTGGAAGTTGCCTTCTTCGAAGACAATCGGGTTTTGGGCGGCATATTGGGGAAAACTAGGGTTTTTAACTAGCTCAAATGGAAAGAAAAACGGAAATCTAGGGTTTACCTTAGGTTTTCGAAGGCGGATTCGGAAGCGAATCGATGGAAGGTCCAAACCCTAGGGCACCGGCTTGTCGGAGAAGAGGAAGAAGATCAACCGTTTATAAACCTCAAAGTGAAATGATTTCGAATGCCAAAGAAAATCCCCAATTTTCAATATATAGGCCCCGGCTCGATTAATCGAAATTCTGTTTCGATTAATCGAAATTTAAAACTAGGTTAAGCCGCGTAAAATCGATTAATCGATTTCCCAAATCGATTAATCGAAAATATTTCGATTAATCGAAATCGTGCCTGTTTAAAATTTCAAATTTTTAAGCTCACTGGCGCTTGCCAGTCGATTAATCGAAATCCCTTTCGATTAATCGAAATTCCAAAATCGATTAATCGAATTTAGTTTCGATTAATCGAAATCGGGCTATAACTTCAACTTTTTTCTAAACTTTCTTAAGTATTCGATTAATCGAAATCCATTTCGATTAATCGAAATTTCAAAATTGATTTAATCGAAATTGTCCATTTGACTTTAACATCTCTCAAGTCCTTTAAGTAACTCGATTAATCGAAAATCCAATTCGATTAATCGAATTACAAAATCGATTAATCGAAATTTATAATTCGATCAATCGAAACTTCATTCTAGGTATATTCTAACTCAAATTTTTCATTTCGATCAAGCACATGCGATCGACTAATCGAACAAAAAAATCGAATTCCAAATCGATTAATCGATTTGAAATTCGATTAGTCGGTTTTGCCCTATTTTTTTTTTTTTTACAAAATTTCAATCTTTTCTTTCTTTTACTATTTTTGACAATTTATGACAGATTGGATCAAAATTTCCATTGAATTTCAAGCATAGTGGAAATTTTCACAAACGTGGTTGCGGTTTACATCGAATTCTCACGTTGTTGGAAACAAGGCCGGATATTGTTCTTTCACATCGGCCTCTCGTTCCCAAGTAGCCTCTTCTTTTGGATGATTGTTCCAACAAGCACTAAGGGAATCACTTTAGTGCGTGACTTGCTCTTTTCGATCCGTAATCTCCACCGGTTCCTCTATCATGCTCATGTCCTCACACATCTCTATAGGTTGCTTCCCTAACACATGAGACGGATCATTCACGTATTTTCGAGCATCGATATGTGGAAGACATTATGTACTCGATCGAATAGCGGTGGTAAACTAATGCGATATGCAACTTCACCTATTCGTCCCAAAATTTCAAATGGTCCAACATAACGTGGACTTAACTTCTCCCTCTTGCCAAATCGCATTACACCTTTCATAGGTGACACCTTCACAAACACATGCTCGCCCACTTTGTAGTCAACACTAGTCCGCTTCACATCGGCGTAACTTTTCTGGCTTCACTCAGGTCGCCTTCAACCTTTCTCTGATATTTCGGACAACGGTGGCATTGTCTTCAAGCAGTTTCGGACCTAATACAAATTTCTCACCTGTTTCCTCCCAATTCGAGGTGACTTGCATAAATCGTCCATCTGAGCTTCATACGGTGCCATGCCAATGCTCGTTTGAAAACCTGTTGTTATATGCGAACTCGAGCATCGGTAGATACTCATCCAGTATCCTTGCATATCAAGCATGCAAGCTCGAGCATGTCTTCTATCACTTGATTCACCCGCTCACATCGCCCATCGGTTTGAGGATGGAAAGTCTGAACTAAAAGTCTAGTCGTGTTCCCATTCCTTCTTGAAATTTCTTCCAAAACTTGGACGATATAGTGGATCACGATCTAAATGATGCCGCTTGGAATCCCGTAATCTTACAATCTCCTTCATGTATAATTCGCGCCACTTCCTCAAAGATATGTGGTATTATACGGCACAAAGTGCGCTGATTTGGTCAATCGGTCTACGACGACCCAAATGGCATTGTGTCTCTTGGCAGTACGGGGTAATCCAACAATGAAATCCATTGAGATCGATTCCCACTTCCATTCTGGTATTGGTAAAGGTTGCAATAGTCCCGCAGGATGTCTATGATCAACCTTCACTTGTTGACAAGTCAAACATCGTGACACATACTCGGCCACGTCTTGTTTCAGTCCTCTCCACCAGTAATTCTTTTTCAAATCTTGGTACATTTTTGTGCTACCAGGGTGGATAGCATAATTTGACTTATGGGCCTCATCAAGAATCGTTCGTCTTAGATCGGCATTGTCCGGGATGCATAGACGGTCTTTAAACAACAAAGAACCATCTTCTTTTTCTGAGAAGTCCGACCTGATGCCTTCATTCACGTCTTGATGAATCTTTGTTAATGTCGGATCCTTCATCCTCAGAGATCGTGGATATGCTCAAATATCACCGGCTTTACTGATATGTTAGCCAAAAAGGATCCAGTGTCCTTTGACTCAATGTTCGCATCATAGGTTGCCAGGTCTTCCAATAATTTCCATCGGTGCATACCCAAAATCAAAGAAGCTAATTGAGCTGAACCTTTTCGACTCAATGCATCGGCTACTACATTCGCCTTGCCTGGATGGTATTGTATAGAGCAATCGTAGTCCTTGAGGAATTCCATCCATCTGCGCTGTCTCATATTGAGCTCCTTCTGTGTAAACAGATATCGGAGGCTCTTATGATCGGTGAAAATTTCAAATGTCTCACCATACAAGTAGTGTCTCCAAATTTTCAGCGCAAAAATGATCACGCCGGGCCCAAGTCATGAGTCGCGTAACTTTTCTCGTGTTCTTTCAACTGTCTTGATCCGTAAGCTATCACCTACTTGTGCTGATTGAGCACACAACCAAGGCCATTGTATGACGCGTCAGTCAGACATCGCGATCCTCCATCGCTCAAGGAATTGCCACCACTGGAGCCGAAGTGAGTCTCGTTTTGAGTTCTTGAAAACTCTTCTCGCATGCCTCACTCCACTCAAACCTTGAATCTTTACGTGTCAGCTTTGTGAGAGGTCCCGATATCTTTGAAAACCCCTCAACGAAACGTCGATAATAGCCTGCTAAGCCCAGAAAACTTCGGACATCTGTCACTGTCTTTGGCTGCTCCCATTTAACTACTGCTTCTATCTTTGCTGGATCTACCGTGACACCGTGAGACGACATGTCCCAAAAGCTAACTTCTTCCAACCAAAACTCACACTTCATCGAGTTTGGCGTACAATTGGTGTTCACGTAGCGTTTGTAGAGCAATCCTCAAGTGTTCTTCGTGTTCGGAGTATATTAGTATATCATCAATGAACACTACCACGCGAGTCCAAGTGTGGTTTAAACACTCGGTTCATCGGATCCATAAATGACGGAGCATTCGTTAATCCAAACGGCATCACAAGGAATTCATAGTGTCCATACCGTGTCCTAAAGTCATGTCTTCGATGTCCTCGCCTTGACTTCGAATCGATGATACCTGGATCTTAGGTCGATCTTGGAAAAATACCTTGCTCCTTGCGTTGGTCGAATAGATCGTCAATTCTAGGCAAAGGGTAGCGGTTCTTCACAAGTTTGTTCAATTGTCGATAGTCAATGCATAGTCGCATTGACCCATCTTTCTTCTTGACAAATAAGACCGTGCTCCCCATGGAGACACGCCGGTCTAACAAACCCTTGTCCATTAGTTCTTGTAGTTGTTCCTTCAACTCCTTTAACTCAGGAGCCATTCTATAAGGTGCTTTTGAAATAGGCTCCGCCTCGGTGCTAAGTCAATGGCTAATTCTACTTCTCTTTGGAGGTAATCCAGCAATTCTTCCGAAACACGCCGTCAAGTCTCGCATAATTGCTATCTCGTAAATGACGTTCTTTTCCTCCTTGTCCTCCTTTAAGAAAGCTAAGTATCCATCAGATCCCTTTTCGATCATTTTCTCGCCCTTATCACGAGATCAAGGGCACAGATAATGACCTCACTCCTTGAAACCGAAATGATCTTCTTGTGTTGGGTCCGAAATGACTACCTTGTTCTTGCAATCAATGGTCGACAATGTCAAGGCCAACTACCCATGCCAAGGATCACATCAAACCCTTGCATGTCTAACAGTACCAACTTTGCTTCCAATTCATGCACTTCTAAGTCTTGAACTGCTACGACGATGGATTTGCAAGCTAACTCCGTGTCTACTAACTCTCCAGTCGGAATAGACACAGATAGGACGAACTCCAACGCCTCGAACGATCTTCATCTTCTTAGCAAAACGTGGAGTGATTTAATGAGTGGGTAGACCCGGTCTATCAACACTCGAAAGGCCATGTCTAAATACACTTCCTTTTCATACATAGTTAAAGTACCTATAATATATATACACATACATACAGAAATTTACACATCAAAATGCACTCTCAGTTTATATTAAAAGAATCTACACTATTCCTAATGCATGCACCCTTTCCATCTAAAATTCTTTATGAAACGGAATTTTTCTGTAATAAAATAAAATTTCTCACCTTGATGACGCCGTACATTCCCCGCCTCTGACGGATCGCATAGGCTCTCCCCTAACAATCGGCTTCCTTGCTTGAATGGGTCGTGGTGTCAGAATCGCCGTCTTGCCCTTGTCTGCCCTGGCAATCCTTGATCAAGTGGCCCACCTTGCCACATCGGAAACAACCTCTAGTTCCGATTTTGCGCTGATCCCTATGCGGCTTGCCACATCTGGCACACGTCTCTCGAGGTGCGGAAGATACGGTACGAGAACCCTGTGTGACAGTAGCGCCAGTAGACATGGCAGGGCTCTCATAGCGAAAAGGTCTCCCCGACGCAAGTAATGGAAACCTCTGTTGGTGTTATGCCGCCTTCCAAAACCTCCTCAAATGCGGTCTCGACTCGACCCCCGAACCTCGGCTTTTTATTCACCGGTTCGTAGTTCCCCATCCTTCCGTGGTCAAGTCCTCTCTGTTGCTCTCTCTGTCTATATCTGTTCGTGTTCTCCTCTTCTACAACCAATGCTTTGCTCATGACCTCTTCATAGGTCCTCAGTTGAAATGGAGCCACGCCTCCCCTAACCTCAGGCTTCAAACCTTGCTGAAACCTCTTGGACTTCATCACTTCAGTAGCGACGTAGTCCGGTGCAAAACGGGCAAGTCGTAGAAACTCTACCCCATACTCTCTGACTGTCATCCTCCCTTGTACTAGCTGTAGGAACTGAATCTCAAGCTGGTTCCTCACTACTTCCGGAAAATATTGTTTGTTGAATTCCTCAACGAATTCCTCCCAAGTCCAAGGCAACTCTGGGGTCTCCTGAGCCCGAGTCCTTATCACGGACTTCCACCAAGGCCCAGCCTCCCCATCCAACATGTAAGCTGCCCATCTTACACTCTCATCTTCCGTGCAAGTTAGCACGCTAAAGACTTTCTCCATCTCCATCAGCCAATTCTCAGCGGCCATTGTGTCTGCCTGCCCAAAAAATGAATGGGGTCTCATCCTTCTAAACTCTGTAAAAGATGAGGGCACAGGCAACGCAGGTCCTACAGGCGGTGTAGGTGTTCTCTTGACGATGAGTGCAAAGGATCTTTGCTTGTTGTGCCATGGCATTGCCATAGTCTCCATAGTGTGCATCATCCTTTGTCCTCTCTATCTTCTTGTCTTTCTCTCAATCTTTCTTGCTCTCTTAGATCTTGATCCCGATGATCTCGATCCTCTTCCTCATGTCGTCACTACTCGCCCCGGGCCTCGTTACCTCCTAAAGGCACTCATGCTGGTAGGAGAGATGAAATCATCTCCACTACGCGAAACTCCTTTGATGGCCTCCTCTTGGTCGGCCCTCCTCTAGTCGACATTGCGGTCATTTGAAACTAAAGTTTCGTTAGCGAAGCCCCTATGTTCACGAAAGAACCCTTGTCGAGAATTGCTAAAAGAAAAGGCTCGATACTAATCAGGCGGCCGGATTTCGCACTCGAAACCCGCACCATCAAGACGATCATCTTGACCGTGCCCCTCAACTATGCTATGCAGAACAACGGCATAAAATAAATAAGAACAACGAATTTAAATCTACATAAAACACTTCTCAAAAGATAGCTTCTACCTCATGCCTCTCGCATGAAGGGAGAACCGATCCAACCATCGATGATAACCATCATCATGGATGGTTCGCCAAAAAAATACTGATATCCACATACACAAGGTTTAATCAAAAACCGGGCTTGACATACCAAAGCCGTACAATCTCCAACTAAAACTCCTCAAAGTTGCACAGAGTCCTCTAGAAGAAGTCCTCCGAGGTGGCTCTAACTCCTCGCCGCCGCAAGGTCCGACTCACCGGGTCGTCTCCTGAAGCCTCGGCAGCTACTAGTAGTGGACCTGCGACGTATAGTCTATAGGGTGAGCTACATCCTAGCTCAATAGGGAACAGAACACAATTGAACATATAAAATATAACTCACATGTATTCTATGATATGCATGCATGATGTGTATATGCATTTGTTGATGAAAAACAGTTAAAAACGCTTCAATTACTGGTAGATTTCTCATGTCTTTTAGTTAATCATGAATGACGCTGAGAAGGCCTAAAGCAAAACTTAAACTTCAACTTAAATAATCCCCGAGCAATATAGCATCGAGCCCCGACGAGATACCCTTCATCGTCATCTATATAGACAATTTAAATGTATTCCCTGGGAATACTAATAGTACCCAAGCCCCTTTCCCCTGGGGATTGGTGGCGGGGTTTCACATCTCATCAACACCCCTGGGGTGTGCTTACTCTGTACGGATAGGCCTCCGATCGCCTCACGGATTAGCCGCCGACGGTCACGGATATCCCGCCGCCGGGTGGTTATCCCGCCTCGCCGGTGGGGTAACCTATCAAACCTCAAATAACAAAAATATCGGTGCCTTACATATAGTTATTCACCGTAATTGTGCTATCTTATATCGCTTAGGCCTCATCAAGCATGATTCAATCATGGATACATCCTCGGATGTATCCGCTCACTTGCATCACACCGATGCCTTTACCTCTTCACTTCATCATCCCACAGGGATGGTCCATTTAAGATCTCTTATGAATGTCACACACACACTTTTCATAATCATTGAGTAGTAAAACATTTGAATTTAATTGATATCATTACATACATGCTCTTGTAAAATAAAGTACATGTTCAGGGTGTTCCCTACCACAAGTCTTTAGCTGATCAATGCATCAAGGTCCCGCATGGCTCCTTGTGCACTCGTTCTCACGTACCACCTATGGTACCATATAACATGTGAAACACATCACGAAGGATGCCATAGAGAAGGTATAAGATCTCCCAAAAATCTTAAAGTCAAACCAAAGGTCAACATAGTTCACTACAGTCGATTAATCGATCTCCAAAATCGATTAATCGAATCTGATTCGATTAATCGATTTCCAAAATCGATTAATCGAAAGTCAATATCGATTAATCGAAGCAATTTCGATTAATCGAAATTCTCCTTTTCGCAAAGTCCATTCTCAGTTCGAACAGTCGAATTGTCATTCGATTAATCGAATCTGTTTTCGATTAATCGAAATTCTTCTTTTCGCAAAGTAAATTTACTGTTCGAACAGTCGAGTTTCCATTCGATTAATCGAATCCAATTTCGATTAATCGAAATCCTTCTTTTCGCAAAGCAGACCCTTATTTCGAATAGTCGATTACAAGTTGATTAATCGATTCCAAATCGACATCGAAACTAAATCGATTAATCAATCCCATTCGATTAGTCGATTTTTCCTTGTTATTTCCTCCAACCCCGGGGTCCATCGAAGTTCTCGATCGATTAATCGAGTCTCAAATCGATTAATCGAAATCCAAAGTCGATTAATCGAAATCCAATTCGATTAATCGTAATCGCAGTCCTCTGACTCTTCAACTTCCTGGCCAATTTCGATCAATCGTGACCCAATTTCGATTAATCGAAATTGTCGCAAATTTCAATCTTTTTCCATACTTTTCTTCTATCTTTCTAAGCCATTATCCTATGATTTAACCCACATTTTACCGTAACTTAACCCTATAATCTATGCATCTTATTTACCAAAAATTTACCTTGGATAGACCTCAAGTTGATTTCTATCAATAGTTGGAAGGCTAGGGTTTCTAGCTCTGGTTCTAACGGATCCCTTGCGTCGAATCCGGCCTCTTTAATGCTTGACTCCCTCTTCCAAACAGTTGCAATAACTCCTCTCTTAATCCTCTCTCTTTCTCTCTCTTCTTTACTTCTCTCAACCACCAAAACATGAAAGTTAGGGTTTTCAACCCTTTTTATCTTATCTCTTTTTCTCGGCGTGGAGCACATACACACTCATCAGTGTATGTAACTCTACAACTCCTCTATCTCTCCACTCTTCTACACTGATTCACACATCACTTCTGCTCATCTCACCTTAAGTTCATCAATGAACTATCTCATGGTCAAACCTAAGACCAATCGGGCACGGATCCCGAGGTCATAGTTCAATGTGATTTTTTTTTCGGGCTATTACACATCAGGTGTCAGAAATCAGAAATGACAGAACTTTCATTTATATGAAAGGAATTCTTTAAAACAATAATCATAAACCATGTGTCAGAATACAACTCTTAATAGTTCATGAAATCAGAATAAAGGTAATTTAGATTGAATTTCCCGTACATTAATTCAGAGTCTTTCTAAGCAAATCCAAAGCTTATTAAGAGTCTCTCGGTTCTAACCTAGACCATACATACATTGCACTAAGTGTTAGAGGTGTCAAATACTAAACTGGTACGATGCACCACGGTGTTTCTTTCAGAACACCAAAGCAGACAAAAATAGGAGAATTCGAACCGTTCGAATTCCATAAGCTGACAAATTCGATCGATCGAATTTCCCAAGCCTTTCCAGGTATACAGACTAAGGTACTTCAAACCATCAAATTCCCCAATTCGATAGTTCTAATTCCATTTCGAACGTTCGATCCTTCAGAAGCCAATTTCCAAAAATTCAGACCTCCTGTTTGTATAATAGTTTATACAATCCGATCGATCAAATTCCAATTTCTATCAATCAATTTACATTTCGAACTATCGACTTCCCAATTCGATCGTTCGAATTGGTCGGGCTTCAACTTCCAGAAATTATACTTCTGTTTTATAAGTGTAATATAGAATTTGATCAATCGAATTCTAATTTCGATCGTTCGAATCACAATTCGAATGTTCGATATCTAAAGTCGAACAGTTTGAACCCTTCAAAACTCAAAGGCCATAAGGATTTGTCAGATTCGATCGATCGATTATCAAAATTGATTGTTTGAATTTGACAGTTTCTGTTTGGTCTCTGGTTCATTATTTTTAACCCATTTTCATTATAACTTCAATGATCTTCATCGAATCACATACATGCATACAGACACATGCTAGGACATCTAAAACTATTTAAAGCACACATTAACTCCCCTCTTTACGATTGGTTCCGCTGTTCACGGCGATTGCTGATCAAGGTGGATTGTGAATCCGAATCGAAGATTTTGCCAATATTAGCGCTCCGTAGAACTAGATGTGCAGCTCCACGCTAACACACAGAAGTGGCTATTCCTCCCCAAATAAGACACGACGTACCAACGTCGATCGACATGCTCCCTCACACACTTAGATAAGATTATCTAGGATCTAGATGGCAATCATGCCTTGGTTTCACAAAGGGAGTTCTCTGGGACTCGGCTCTCGCAACACAAGATGTATAAGCTACACCACACGAACTCGCAGTTAGACACTAGATCAAGGGAAACGGAGATGAAGAGGAGTGAAGCTCTAACCTCTTCCTTCCTTTATAAGCTAAAACTAGAGAAATATCTCTGATATTTCCATTTCTAAAACTTTTGTTCTGGTGTTGATTACATACACCTTTCTCAGGTGCATAGTATTTTACCAAAGGTCTATTCACGTCTCAGATTCACATCACGCGTGACGCATGACTTCACACACACAAAAATTATTATTATTATTATTATTATAAAAATTAAGTTTGACTCGATTTTTGTGTCAGGCATGCATATCAAGGCAGTCACGTTCGGAGTCAAATTTTTGAAACGTGAGACTAAGGGTGAAGTTTTGGATCATATTGAAATGGCTGCAAATGGAAATGGAGTAGCTCTACATAACCAACTCTTAAAGAGTTGTTTGCTTGGATCACTACAGATACACCCTCCTGTATAACTTACCCACCCACACCCGGCGGACGGTTTGAAATTAGGACCAGTGTCATTCAAATTCTTCCTATCTTCCATGGTATGGAAAGAGAGGATCCATACATGCATATTGAAGACTTCATCAAAGTTTGTTCGTCAGTATATCAAAATTTCAGTGAGGAGTTTGTAAGGCTGCGGTTATTCCCTTTTACTATAAAGGATAAGGCAAAAGCTTGGTCAAACTCTCTACCTACTGGATAGAATACCACATGGGATCAGTTGGTGAAGAAGTTTTTGTCAAAATTTTTCCCTATGGCAAAGACTAATGCCTTGAGGAGCAAAATCTATGATTTCGTTCAAGAAGAAGATGAAAGATTCAACGAAGCTTGGACCTCTTGCTTAAAAGCCCACACCATGGATTCTCCAAATGGAGATTGATCCAATCTTTTTACAAAGGATTGGATCATGCAAACCAATAGTTGGTTGAATCAATGAATAATGAAGGATTCCTTGGACTCACAGAAAATGAATCCTATAGTTTCCTAGAAAAATTGGCAGAGGATTCTCAGTAGTGGGATTTTACAAAAACTCATGATCAACCAATCAAGAGTCATGATCAAGCAAGGAGTTCTACAGAGAAGGGAAGTTTCTATGTGGTGAAAGAAACACCTGATCTCAAGGTGCAAGTGGATTTCATCACCGAGCAAGTCGAGGAACTATGACATAAGAGAAATGCAACCATTGCAAATGTACAAAGTGAATCTTGTTCACTTTATGCAGTCAATGCATGACGATTCTTGCCCCTCAATACAAGGCTATTCTGAAAATTGCATGGAACAACTAAATGCATTGAATAACTATAGGCAGAATATGGGAAACACCTTCAACGAGAATAACTCAAATAGTTGGAAGAATCACCCAAATTTCTCATCGAGGCAAGAGCCTCATAAACCACAAGCCAGCGGATAGGGGATGAACATCTATCCGCAATAAAATTTTAATCAAGGATCAGCTTGATTCGGCCAAGGGCAAATTGTGGTGGAATAAATCAATACCAACAGAATCAGATAAGCCAACCCAGGCAGTTTGGCTATCAGAATTTGCCCTTGCAGCAACTGACAAGTTATTAGAACTATGCACAATTGTTTCCACCACCTGGATTTAATAATCATCAGTGAAACATTGCGCAACGTCCACCTCATAATTAATACCCTCAGATGGAGGATTTATTAAGAATCATCCAACCACTGACCACCTCAGTATACAAATTGGAGACCCAAATGGGTCAAATGGCAGCACAACTCTGTGAAAGAGAGAAGGGATCATCCCCAAGCCAACTATTTCCAAATCCAAGAGGGTAGATGGTTATTGAGCAAGCCTCAATCTCATCGAAAGATGAGAATCAGTAGCAGATAAAAGAAATCACAACGTTGATATCTGGTCGGCAGATCGATAATAAAGTGGTAATGCCAGAGGAGGAAAAAACTCAGGATTCTGAAGTTTGAACTGAGAAGGACGAAGAAAGAGAAGGGGCGGTGGAAGAAAAGACGAAGGAAGAAAAAGAGAACGTAGAAGAAAAACGTTCCATACCAAAGGCCCCAAATCTTCAAAGGTTGATGGCGCCTAAGAAAAATTGAGATTTGAATGGAATCATCGAGGTTTTTAAATAATTGAAGATCAACATCCCATTCCTCGATGCCATCCAGCAAGTACCTGCTTATGAGAAGTTCTTAAAGGACTTGATCACAATCACATGGAAGACTAACATCCCAAAGAAAGCTTTTCTAGCTGAGCAAGTTAGTTCAGTACTTCAAGCTAGACTCCCAATTAAGTATAAGGACCTTGACTGTCCGACTATTTCAATCGTCATTGAGGATAATCATATTGATCGAACACTGCTGAATCTTAGGGCAAGCGTCAACCTATTACCATATTCTATCTAGAAGGAGCTCAAGTTGGGAGAACTCATGATCACAATAATGACCCTTCAGCTAGCTGATAGGTTAATTAAAATTCCCAGAGGAGTGGTGGAAGATGTCCAAATCAAGGTGGACTCCTTCTACTTCCCAAAAGATTTTATTATCCTTGATACCGAACCTATTCCCAACTTAAAAAATAGTGTCCCAGTGATCCTAGGAAGACTTTTTCTGGCAACATCGAATGCACTAATCAACTGTACAAATGGGATAATGAACTTATCTTTCAGGAATATGACTCTGGAGTTGAACATTTTCAACATAGCAATGCACGTTGCTGAGGATGAGGAACATGCACAAGTATGCATGATCGATAATGTTGTGGAAAATGCATTTCATGCATCTGAACTGAAAGACCCTATAGAGGCTTGTCTAGCCCATTTCGGTGAGGACTTTGATGTTGATAAGATGATCCAAGATGTGAATGAGATGCTAGATTCCACACCACTCCTAGGAGACGATAAATGGCGGCCAAAAGATAGGGAAATGGAGTTGAAAAAGGAAGAAGTGCCTAGGGAAGAGGAGAAGCCAAAGCTGAAATTGAAACCTCTCCCTACTGGTTTGAAATATGCTTACTTGGAAGAAGACAAAACTCATCCGGTGATAATTTCTTCAAAATTGAATGGGGACCAGGAGGAGCAACTTATAGAAGTGCTCCATGACCACAAAAGTACTATCAGGTGATCTATTAAGGACATCAAAGGTATCAGCCCAACAGTGTTCATGCACCATAATCAATTGGAAGAAAATGCTAAACCTTCTAGAGAACCACAAAGCAAATTGAACCCAATTATGCAGGACATGGTCAGAAATCAGGCAATTAAATTGCTGAATGTCAGAATTATATACCCTATTTCTTACAACAAATGGGTTAGTCCAACACAAGTGGTTCCCAAGAAGTAAGGTGTTACTGTTGTGAAGAATGAGGAGAATGAGCTGGTACCAACAAAGGTTCAAATTGGCTAGAAAGTGTGTATCGATTACAGAAAGTTGAATCCAATGACCAGAAAAGATCACTTTCCTCTCCCATTCATTGATCAATTGCTCGAGAGATTGGTCGGCCATCAATTCTACTATTTCCTTGATGGCTATTATGGATACAATCAGATAGTCATCACACCAGAAGACTAGGAGGAGATGACATTTACATGTCCCTTTGGAACTTTCTCCTATCGAAGGATGCCATTCGGACTTTGCAACGCTCCAACTACGTTCCAGAGATGTATGCTAAGTATGTTCTTCGATATGGTGGAGAGGTTTCTAGAGGTGTTTATGGATGACTTCTCTATTTATGGAGACATTTTCAGTGATTATTTGCACCACTTATTTCTAGTTCTATCAAGATGCCAAGAAAAGAACCTAGTGTTGAATTGGAAAAAATGCCATTTTATGGTACAAAGCGGTATTGTTTTGGGACATATCATATCATCACAAGTCATCGAGGTGGGTAAGGCAAAAGTGAACCTAATTGCAAATCTTCTACCCCTAAGAACAGTTAGAGAGATAAGTTCTTTCCTGGGACACGCCAGTTTTTATCGACGTTTTATAAAGGACTTCAACAAGATCGCAAGACGGATGTGCAGTCTACTCTCGAACGATGTTCCATTCCTTTCCGATGAAAAATGTCAAAAAGCCTTTGAAACCATCAAGGCTGAATTATCCCAAGCTCCTATAATCCAATCTCTAGATTGGACACTTCCATTCAGAATCATGTGTGATGCATCGGATTACGTGATTGAAGCTGTCTTGTAAAAAAGGGTGTGTAGACACTCAAATTTGGCCCAAGGCCCGATCAAAACACACTTCGAGAGAGGTGTTAAGTGGTGAAAAATGCCACTTTTCACCCTATAACCTAACTATTGATAGACTTGTGAGCACACTAATAAGCTTTTATCAAGTGCATTTTGTAGACAGCAAACAAAGAAGATACTAATGCAGAAAACCACTCAAGAATACCAAAAAGGGGCTATCTCTCTGCACAGGACCAACCCAGCAACAGCACACCAGAGGGTAGCACATCATCGGACCCTTTGAGCGAGTGGCTACAACAGGGCAAGGCGAAGGAAGCGAGAATAGGCTGAAAACGTCCTATCGATTGGTCACCTGAAGACTTCGATAGGAACTGAAAGCAAAGAAAGGAAGAATTTGTGCAGTTGAAGAAGTTTTTGATAGGATTTGAAGGTAGAAGAAGGATGAATTCGTAAGGATAGAGCAGCTCGATAGGATCCAAGAACCTATCGAGCAGCTGAAAGGAATGAAGAAACCATCCTATCGAAAGCCTACCTGAGGCATCAAAGGAACCTATTGAATGGTTTTCTAAACCTATCGAGTTGAAGATGCCGGAACAGAACCTATCGAAATGGTTTTCCAACCTGTCGAATACTCCAAGCCAAGGGCAGATGAAACCTATCGAAGGGATCTGAGAACCTAGCGAAAGGACCAAAATGCTCTATTCCAACTTGTCGAAAGCTTCCTGAACCTGTCGAAATCGTGTGCAGAACTTCTCAAAAATTCAGCTGTGCACACGTTGTGATTCAATGACCTGCTGTACGCAACCTGAGGCACTTGGTGACCGACACGACGGTTCCAGAAGATTCCCTAGGAAGCCCTAACCGACCCACGTGCTTTAACAAAACTCTAACAAACTCTGACGACCTTCTAGAAGGGATTTTTGGCAGGAAAAATAGAGGAGAAAGCTATATATAGAGACCCCCAATTGTAATTAGGGAGGATGGAGATCTGAGCCAAATTCTGGAGATTAGAGCTTACAGAGAAATTCCATTTCCATCCTTTAGCCCAACCATGGTTGGCTAAGTCCCTTGGAGTAGCGAGGAGCGAAGTTAGATCTGTAATTGGGTAAGGTTAAGAGTGTTATTGTACGTTCTTAGCTGCACAGACTACAGATCTGTGAGTATTTTCATTATAGAGTGACCTTATTTGCAATGGTAATGCTATTTTTAATGCTTTAATTAGATTTAAAGTTCCTTTGGTTCCATTTGGTGATCGATTATATCTATGTAGAGGAGTCTATATATCAGCTCACCCACTGAACTGGTAGACCTCTTGGATACCATATGATCTCCCTGGATCTGATGCTCTTATGATTCCTGGAGTTAGTGACCTAGGAATTGCAGCATCTATAGTGGTTTTAATTATTCTAATTGATGCTCTGGCTTTGAAGGAGATCCCTAGGATGGTCTGTGACCATTAAAGTGGATAGATCATAACCTTAAGATGAATCTAAGCTCAGGCCCCAATTAGATTCATCTGCTGCAATCCATGGATTCAATAAAGTCTATAGGATGGTCTGTGACCATTAAAGTGGACAGATCATAACCTTAAGACCAGGTGGATCCTGTGATTTGTAGTGAAATTTATACCCTGCAGCTGTGCTTATAGCCAGTTGAGGGAATTGTGTGCTCTGAACCTCTGTACAATGATTAATCGAATCTGATTTCAGTGAGAACCAACCTCCAAGCTACTCTTCTCCCTTTTCAATTCTTTTTACCTCTTTCCCTTGCAAGATCTAAGATCCTAAATTTGATCCAAGTTAGCTTATGTTTAATTTTACCTTAGTTTAAGTGACAATCCATTTCAAACCTCTCCCCTGTCTTTTAGCTAAATTAGTAATAGTTAGGGTGCCAGATCTAATTTAGATCTGGAGATTTATCATATTTTTAAACTAACCTCCTTGTGGACATTCCGTCATTTACCATTTTTGTAAAACTTGCTACAACAGACCCTGACTACTTGCAAGTCTGTGTGAGTGCGTCTGCCTAGGTTTATTGATGATTTTAGACCCTCATTTGAGGGAAGGCAAACACAACCAACAAGTTTTTGGCATCGCTGCCGGAGAGGCATGTTTAGAAATTGATAGATCTAAGTTTTGATCATAGATCTGCAGTTTTTATTTGATTTTACTAACTGCATTTGTAAGTTGTGTTGTTTTTTAGTGTTTTGTGTGCATTTCATCAGATCTAAGGCTACCAGTGAGAGGAGAATCGTACTGGAGAGTGATCTGTAGTTTGCATCCCTCTACTTGTTGATTCTGCTTGTTGTGTTAAAAATCTGTTATGCATTCAGATTTTGAGTGTTGTATGTTTGGTAGGAGAACTCTGCAACCTCAGATTATTCTATTAATTCCAGAGGTTGAAAGACTTCTCAGATCCAGACCAACTACTCCCACATCTGTTGCATTTGATTCTGTAGAAATGGGTGAGCAACAACAGCCGAGAACCCTTAAGGAGTTTAATGCACCAGGGGTCTATAATTTCCCCTTCTGCATTCAATTCCCAACTGCTCAGGGAAACTATGAGATAAAATTATCCATCATTCAAATACTGCCCTCATTTCATGGCCTGATCAAAGAAGACCCCTACAAGCATATTGATGAGTTCTTCGGACTGTGCACTACATTAAATATCACAGGTTTGGGGGAGGAGGCCACCAGGATGAGACTCTTTCCTTTTTCATTGAAGGACAGAGCCAGGACCTGGTTGTCCTTGCTTCCACCTAACAGCATTCAGTCCTGGAGTGATCTCCAATGTCAATTTCTGGCCAAATTCTTCTCTATGTCAAAGACCAGCCAGTTGAGGAAGGGTAACATCTCTTTTACCCAAGATCTAATTGAAGACTTTCATCAATCCTGGGAGAGATTTGAGGAACTCCTTAAGAAATGCCCTCAACATCAAATCCCTGAATGGCAACTGGTTCAAAGCTTTTATCAGGGAATTGATGCTAAAAGCAGAGATATGATAGATGCCTCCTGTGGTGGCACCTATCTCCATAAAGCTGTTGAGGAGGCATGGGAGCTCTTTGATATCATTAGTGAGAACTCTATGCAAAGGGAAACCTTAACAAGAGATTTAGAGCCTCCCAGATTGATGAAGGAAAACACCTCAAGGAGAAAGATATATGAAGTGAGTGTGCTAAGTGAGTTGGAAAGGAAAGTGGACAGCCTAACCCTGAAATTTGATAGGCTGATGGGAGCAATGCAGTCACCTGTGGCTGCTAGAGTGGAGGAGGCATTTGCCATATGCCAGTCCCCTGCTCATCTCTTGGAAGAATGCCCATCTGCTGATCAATTTCTTGATTTTATAACAGAGCATGTGGCTGCAGCTCAGTCTTATGGGCAGCAACCTGCTGCTAGGTATCAATGGAGGAACCACCCCAATCTGAGGTGGCGACAAGATGCATACCCTAGACAGCAGCAGTAGTCCCAGCAGCCCATGCCCTACAGAAATGCTCAGCCCTATCGAGAAGATTATGCCCTAAGGCCTCAGTATCAGCAACCCATGGCCCTACCTGTAGGTCTTTCTGTGCAGCAATCTGCACCCCCTCCAGCTGTGAGAGCGCCATCCTTTGAGGAACAAGTTCTATCTTCACTACAGAGCTTGAACACCTTAACCCAAACTGTGCATTCTCACAACCAGAGCATCAAAAAGATAGAGGACCAACTTGGTCAGCTGTCTGATGCTCTAACTTGGAGAGAGGGAGGAAGGTTGCCTAGCCAACCACAGGACAATCCACGAAGGCGGTTTGTAGTGGGTGAAGTTTCCTCCACCTATGAGGAAGGCAAATCTATTACAACTTTAAGAAGTGGTAAGTTAGTGGACAACCAAGTGGGCTGTGAGCCTGTGAGGACCTTAGAGGAAGAAAATAAAGTGATTTCTACTAGCACACAAGAAAGACTACCAATGGTGGACTTGAAGGAACAATCAGTTGTGAATAAAGAGGATAATGAGGATCCTCAAGAAAAGAAAAAACAAAAAAAGAAAGAGGCCCCATTGGCTAAGGCTGCAAGTGAGGGAGCAATCCCACACTTGCCATTTCCTAAGGCACTACAAGCACCTTCCCCTTCTGATAAAGGGCAAGGAAAAATTGAGGAAATGATGGAGACTTTCAAGTAAGTAAAGATCAATTTGCCTTTACTTGATGCCAATAAACAAGTCCCAGCCTATGCCAAGTTTTTAAAAGACCTATGCACCCACAAAAGACAGTCTAGGATACACCTATCCAAGAAAGTCTTTTCAGCATAGAGAGTAAAATAAATTTTGTCGATTGGAACCCCAACCAAATTCCAAGACCCTGGAACCCCCAAAATCCCCTGCATCATTGGGGATCACATCATTGATAAATCCTTATTAGATCTGGGAGCCAGTGTGAATTTGCTTCCATATTCAGTATATGAGAAGCTGAGCTTAGGCAAATTGAAGCCCACACATGTGGTCCTCTAGCTGGCTGATAGATCTGAAAGGAAACCTGTGGGGATAATTGAGGATGTTTTGGTTGGAATTGACAAATTCTTTTATCTTGCTGACTTTTTGGTATTGGACATGGAACCAAGCAAATGTGCTTCTTCCATACCTGTGATTCTAGGTAGGCCCTTTTTTGCCACAGCCAATGCCCACATACAATGTAGGTATGGGATCATGGAAGTGTCATTTGGAAACATGAAGGTTAAGCTGAATGTGTATAACACTGGCTATCAACCCTCTCCTGAAGAGGCTTGTTTTTTCATTAATGCCCAAAAGAAGTTGATGCATGATAATCCACATTGGCTGGTGCAGGACCATGCTTGGTTCACAGATGGAAAACTACACCAAGGGAATGGACATGGGATGAGGAAAAGATCTATGAAAGTGCCAAGTTTGATGAGCCTGAGGAGACTATGGACATTCCAGACCCTCCAGATTAACCCCTGCAGTCAGTATGTATCATATGTACCATACTCTGTTTTTGTTTTAGGTGTTTACTTTATTGTTAATCGATTTTTTTATTTTTTCTTGTAATATGAAATAAAAAAAGGGAAATTTGCACTTTCGGCCCTATAGGTTTGCATATTTGCAGAAACGACCCTATAGTTTCAATCCTTGCATAACAGGTCAGCTCCAAGCCAAGCCGGTTTCACGTTTCCCTTATATATATGCTTCCCTATGCTTATTTGTCTTTTTTACACTTTTTCTTGGATTGCGATTTCAAGATTCGACTACAATTGGTATAGTCCAGAGAACTACAGTAGCCTAGGTAAGATTTCGACTACATTATCTTCGTGAGATATTGATTTCCCCTCTTTTTTAATATATAGTTAGTAGACCAGGCTAGGTAAGATAGCGGCCGACAACTTAAGGTAGCGGCCGACAACTTAAGGTAGCGGGCGCTATCTTAGGATATCGACCGCTATCTTAAGATAGCGGCAGATATTTTAAGATATCGGCCGCTATTTTAAGATAGCGACCGCTAATATACCGCTATCTTAAAAAATTAAAAAATTAAAAAAATAAACTTTTTTTTTTTTAAAGTTAGCGGCCACTACGGTTTAAGATAGCGGCTGCTAACAAACCTCTATCTTAAATTTAAAAAAAATAAAAAATAATAATAATATATATATTTTTTTAAGTTAGCGACCGCTATCTATCTTAAGATAGCGGCTGCTAACATACCGCTATCTTAAAAAAAAATAAAAATATATATATATATATATATATATATATTTTTTTTTGGTAAGTTAGCGGCCGCTACGGTATGTTAGCGGCCGCTATCTTAAAAAATAAAAAAAACAAAAATTTTAAAAAAAATTATTATTATTATTTTTTTGTAAGTTAACGCCCGCTACGGTATGTTAGTGGCCGCTAACATACCGTTATCTCGGTATGTTAGAGGCCGCTAACATAACGCTATCTTAAAATATTTATTTATTTTTTCTTTTTTTTAAGTTAGCGGCCGCTATCTTAAGATAGCGACTGCTAACATACCGCTATCTTAAAAAAAATAGCGACCGCCATCGTAAGATAGCGGTCACCATCTTAAGATAACGGTCGCCATCTTAAGATAACGGTCGCTATCATAAGATTCGTACCCTAAAATCTATCATATGTTGGCGATCACTATCATATGTTAGCGATCACTATCATAAAATATCGTCCGCTATCGTAAAATAGCACCTAAGATAGCGCTTAAAATACCAGATACCACGACCCGCAATTATAAGAGAGTGAGCGAGCGCTACTGTAGTCGGAACTGAAAAAATGGATAATAAAAAAAATGAAAAATAAACATATATATAATGAAAAGACAAGTGGATGCTGAAGTGGAAACGGCTTGGCTTGGAGCTGGCCAATTTTGCACAGTTTCAAACTATTGGGTCGTTTCTGAAATAAGCAAACTTGTAGGGCCGAAAATGTAAATTTCCCAAAAAAAAAAAGAAAGGGAGAGAAACAATATTTCCATGCTTAATACTAGGCTGTCATTTCAGTCTTACCAGTTATCCTGAGATAATGGGAGCTTGGCCACAGGAAAAACAAACTGTAGAGCAGCGCTGCAGACGAGCCTACTGAGTGCTGAAACTGAAAGTACCCCGAACTGTAGCCTTATTTGGTTTTTAGAAGTCTTCAGCAGGTCGAGTTCACCTTTCAATAGGTCACATGGTGATTTCGACAGGTTGTTCGATGGTTTCGATAGGCACTGAACTTCTCGACAGGAGAAATTAACTTTTCGATCGGTTAAAAAGAGTAAAATAGAGATTTCGATAGGTTCTAGATACCAATCAGGAACCTATCGAAAGGAAGACTCAGCTGCCATTTAAACTGATCGAAAGGATAGTTCCACCTATCGAGATCCTATCAAATCATCCCCTTTCAAAGTTTTGTCTACTATGTTTTCAACAGGATGCATGAACCTATCGAAACCATCCAGTTCATCCTATCGGAATCGTATTTCACCTTTTATGTACCCGTCGATAGGTCATTTGTGCCTCATTCCATACCTTCTGCAAACCCTAGCTCTTGTTCCTCTCTCTTTTGCCTCCCTCATTCTCCATTAGATCCTCACAGAACTTTCAGCTATTCAGTCTGCCATTTTGTTAGTACATTACGCACGGTGGCATTTTGCCCTAATTCAAAAAATTGAAGGTCGTCGATTTCATTAAACCCTAGGTATTTCGAGGTCGGTTACCTTCCCACAATTAATCTGTCGCTCCTCTGATTTTAAACTTCAAACTCCGCTTCAAGTTGGTGAGTGCTAAATATTTGAAGAGTAAAACGGATGAACCGGAGGAAACTCTCGCGAACATATGCCGAAGAACAACTACTTCCACCCCCAAATCCTCCAAAAAGTCGAAGCTAGCTGAAAAACCACCTGTCAAGAGGAAGCTCACTGAGATGTCACCAAAAAGACTCCTAAAGCTAAGAGAGCCAAAGCTGTTGAGATTCAGGAACCTAGAGTAGAAGAAACCTTAGCGAGAGCTGCCCCTCCAGTAGAACTGCTAGCGGGATTAAATACCCCCAATGAGTTTGTAGAAAAATTGAGTCTTGTTCCTGAGACAGATTTTGATTTGGCATATTTTACTAACGTTGGGGAATGTCAAGGGACGTTGGAATATTTGAAGAAAGAAGGTCTACTACCCCTGCTTTCACCCTTAAAGGAAAATGTCTACCCCAGGTTGGTCAAATTGTGGTACCAAAACCTGACAAAGAAAGTGGTACCTGGGACTGAGGATATACTATAAATCTTCATTGACGATTGGCAGCTGACTGTTGACTGTAGAGATATTGGGATGGCTTTGGGAGTCCCATATCAATTTGACTCCACCAGAGCTGAAGGAGCACCTAAAGGGGCTACATTTCGGGAAATGGCTAAATAACTTACTAATGGAATCGTGGGCTCTGGTGAATCCTTGATGAGAAGAGACCTCCATCCTACCCTCAGACTCATTGATAACATTCTAAGGAAAATGTCTATGTCTCTGCCCATTTGCAAGAAAGAAGGACCCCTTTAGTGGATGCACTATACTTCTGTTCAAAGGGACAATTTGTGAATACACCTAAGCTAATTTTTGAAGTAATAGTGGACATCAATGACAAGGTGCTAAGGAGGCAAGATTTTGCTAAAGGAGGAGGTCTGCCTTTTTGCAGACACATCACATGTCTGCTCAAGACTGTAAAATATGTGATCAGGCGAAATGAGCCAATGGAGAAGTTGACCATCAAATTGTATGGGAAAAGGGAATGGTCAACTAGCCTCACCTTAATTAAGAAGAGTCAGCCAGTTGGAAGGGAGGAGGCTAAGAAGGCACCCACTACCGTGGCAGCAGAAACTCCTGCAGAGATACCCTTAGCCACCCCTCCACCCACCATACCTGTCCCACTACCCACACCTTCAACCACTTTGCTTTTTCCATTTGTATCAGTCCCTCTCCAACCAGACCTCCCCCCACCCATCTCTGAACCTGTTTTACCTCCACCCACCTCCCAGGTTTTCCACCCTGACATCCTGGAACCTCCCACATTATTCGAGCTTACCCCTACCATCCCTTCTCCACCCAGTACCCAACCCATTTCTAATTCTCCCCCATCTCCAACCCCTCTGCATCCACAGGGTGTGGACCTGTTCACCACTACTAAGTTCACGACCCTCATGACCTCAATTGTGGAGGATGTCGCTCATGAGTACACTCCACTCCTTGACCCCCAATGCCCAACTCCTCATTTTAACCATGAACCATGTTCTCCCTTTCAGCATGTCCAAGCACCAGCCCTTTCTACCCCCACCAGGCCTGACACCCTCACTCAAATCCTTTCCATCCTCCAATCCATTCAGTCCCAATTAAACATCAACACTGACACCTAGACCCTAATGAGCTCATGTCTCCAATCAATTCAATCCACCCTTATCCCATCCTCTTCCGCTCCTCAACCCCCTCACCTATCCCCTCCTGTTTCACCCATCCCTACTCCACACCACGCAGCTGCCCAGCCTGAGGAAGTAGCCGCACCACTCCTCAACCCCCTCAATTCAATTCACCCTCATCCCCAGATTTACTGGCCTCCCCAGTAGCCGAATCCCCTCTATCCTTCACCACCCCCGCACCTATTTTCCAGGATGCCTCCACCCAAACTGATCCATGAGAGTATCTGGTTCTTTCCACCCCCTCTTCTTCCTTCACTCCACCCTTGTCCTTGCCCATTGTCCTTCGACAATCCATATACATACCTCCTTACCTCACCCTGCTGTATGCCATGAGGGAGAACCCTTACATCCACAGGGATGTCCTGAGAGGTATGGCTACACCCTGAGCTTCTATTGAGGCCCCTTATGAGGAGAGGATTGTCAACATCGAATTGAAGCATCGAATTCAACTCCGGGATATCTCTCACGGGTGGTCTGAAATTCTGATTCGTTATGAGTCAGCAAAACAATTGGCAGCTGCAGAGAGTCTCATTGCCAAATATGAGAAGAAGAATTCTGAGCTTCTCAAGAAAAACTTGGCCAATGCTCAAGAGATACTCAATGCCACCAAGGAACTCTCTGATGCCAACCTACTCTATGCTGCCAAGCAAATTGATATATTGGAGAATAAGGTTGCTTCCCTTACCTTTTAGCCATTTCAGCCTACCCCTCTCGCCACTGCATTCTCCCGCACCTCCTTCCACTCAATCTGTCCCCCCCTACAACTCAACCTCCTCCCACCCCCCCTTGTGGATGTGCACCTCCTCCACTCAGAACCTCCCCACTCAACTGCCTCAAAATCAAAAAGGGCTCCCCCCAAGAAGAAAGCCACTGTAAAAAGATCTGCTCCCTCTGCTGCCCCTGCCAAGAAAGGAAAGAGGCCTATTGCCCAGTCTAAAGCCACACCTCTCACCCAACCCCCACCCCAACCTGATACCTCTTTCACCTTACTATGAAAGGAAGAAAGGAGGAAGGCTGCTGCGGCTCTCGGATTGGATCCCACTGCCCTTTTTCCATCCGATTCAGATTCTGATTTTGTTACTGCTGTTGACCCCAAAGGAAAACAGCCCGCTGCCCAATCTGAGGAGGCAGCGAAGAAGCCGCAACCGAGGGCTAAATCTAAAGGAAAAGCTACCTTATCTAAAGATGAGCTGAAAAACCTGGCTAACCTCTCTGAATGGACAGATTATGCCTGTAAATAGCTATGCAGTTTTGTTGTTTTCGTTTCTCCCTCACTTGTCTCATGTATTTATTTAGCTTGTCAATACAATTTTGTCTTCATGTAGTTTTGTTATTTTGTCTTTCTGTATCACTCTTTTCCCCCGCATGCCTCTCTCCTACTTTCATAGTGTAAAACAGTGAGGACACTGTTTAGTTTAGGTTTGGGGGTATGGCATGTATGTATGTCAATAAATTAGTTACTTTTAGTACATCTAGGCTAAGAAGAAGTGTTTGGAATTAATTAGAATAAATTCCCACTGTATTTTTTGTAAAAAGAGGAAACTAAGAAAACAACTATTTGAAACTGAAATAAGACGTAGTCCAACAGACTTCATGAGGCAAATGTCAACAATTTGTGGAAAATAATTTTGATGTGCAGTAAACCTGAAATGAGAGAAAATTGCGAAGACACACCCCTGAAAAATAGATGGAAGTCCATAGCCAATGAGATTTGGGCCTGAAAAAGTTTTCTTGAAGAGTGCCTTGGCAATTCTTCTATTCTATGGACTGATTGGATCTAATTTTAATCACTAGAAGATAGGCAATCCCAAGTTAAAATAGCTTGATAGCATTCATGACATTGAGGACATGAAGTAAGGCCATCCCTTGGTCAGCTTGAGCTTAAAATGCCCCACCTTTGAACTGCCCTTGATGCGCACCACTTGAGCCTTAAAAAAAAAATCCCAATTTTCTTTGATGAAAACCAGAAATTCTAAACCCAAAACCTTTTGGCCTATTTCAGTTCAACCCCAATCTGAGAAATCAGGAAGAGGAAGGAGAAGCAAGGTTAGAGGAGCAAGGTGTTAAATCTGGTTGAAAGAAAGAAAAACACAGTTGGTGGTATTTGTGGTGCTTTAAAAAAAAAAAAAAAAAAAAAAGACCAAAAGAAAGAGAAAGAGAAGTCATTTCATTGAAAGATTGAAAGGAAGAGAAGAAGCTGGCCACTTTGGCTTTGAAAATTCAAGAAATAGATGGAATTGTACTGAAATCAAGAAGGTGTTGCTAAACCACCTCCTTACCTTCACTGATTTCTCAATTTGAACCCCTTTTACCCTTTCATTTTGTTACAAACCTCATCCCTAAGCGACATTACAACCCAATAAAAAGACCTTACTGATCTGAAATAGATTGAGCTGTCATGTAGATAAGGATCTGTTTAATCTATGGTGAAAAGAGTCAGAAAATTTCAAAAATTAGAGCAATGCCTATTTGAGGAATGTAACTACTCTTGAGCTATGCAAAATTCTACACCCTTCATTGTTGTTGTGAGTTAACAGCCCTGGTGAGACTTGGGCCTGAAATCCAATTTGATGGGAGTAGTATCAAAACGGAATTCTCAAATGAAAGGTGAGCCATGCATCAATCTTCAGACATAATACCTTGACATGAACTGATTGATGATGAAGGAATTACTGCAAAATTTCATGTTTTAAGTTGGTGACTTTTCTGCTGAAAACCCTTCAGAACTGAAAAGATATGATGAGAATTTATTCTAGTTTACTGAAATTCGATGTAGCAGGATGTACTATTATTAACTAACTTTATTGGGGAAGTTTGTGGGTACTGTTAAGACCTGAAAAGTACCACTTTTCACCCCTTAACTTAGCCTTTGATTAGACCCTTAGCCATCTAATAAAGGTTTGTTAAGTATTTTCTGTAAGCAATAAATAACAGTACAATAAGGCCAGGTATCCTGTTAAGGAACCCATGATTGGCACCAGAAGTCCCTCAGAAGAATGAGCCATGAATCCAGACCTGAGGTAAGCCTCGCGTAGCTGATAAAGCTCTAAAGGATTCAAGAATTTAGGCTTCGCGCAGTCCTCACAAATTCCCAAGACTTCACAACAACTTCTCGCAGCTTGAGTGATGACTAAGCTTCTAATCCTACCTCGACAACACCACGATGTAAAGAGCGGGATGTAAATGTCAAGAGAACCTGCCGTGCAGTTCAGAAAAGCCTCAAAGCTATTGCGAGGATCCTCGCAAAGATCTATCAAGAAATGGACTCTCGCGCAGTTCTCGTGCTATTCAGGAAGAAAGCAGCCTCGCGAAGCCAGAGTTAGCCTCGCGAAGATCTATTGTGAAATGTAATGCTCACGTAGTTCCCGCGCTATTCACAAGTAGCAATCCAACTGCGCGATGTCCAATCCAGCGAGAGCTTAACTATCTACCTCTCGACTGCTCAAAGCATCAAGAAGCTCCAACCCCGCGACGTCTGAATTTTTAATGCAAACTCAACCACATGAAGAACAGAGCTACCACGCGATGAGTCTGGGAAATGATGGCTACCTAGTGAAGCTCTGAACTTTAACCTTCCATCTCTTCAGTAGTGGACTTTCTGGAAATTTCCAAGGACTAAGGTACGCACTCCCATGCTCGAATCTCCATGCACGCGCCTCGAGGCATCCAAGGATCATTAATAGGCCATGTGGCATCGCTAAAATTAGGGTTTCCTAACCCTAATGCGCCGCCACACCACTGCTATATAAACTCAAACTTGGTTTAGGTTTAGGAGTCCAGACTTTATCACTGATACAGGATCTGAGATCATTTTCTTTTCTGTTCTTTTGTAGCTGTAAGTAGTTTTCCTTTTTCTTTTCTTTCTCTCCATAGTCCAACACTTGCTGGCTATGCCTTTGTATGTATTTTTGAAACTAGTTTAATGAATGTTTTGTAATAGGATATGTACTTTTATGGGATGTGAGTGAATGAGAGTTGCTCTGTGCAAGGCTGCTGCCTTGTGATCCACCATTGCTTTGGCTGGGATTCAAAGCAATGGAGGACTGATTCTAAGGATCCATTCAGATCCAAGTGACCTTTGTGTCTAGGCTATCATGGTCTGATACAGCCTTAGTCCCACCACAGGACCCACTAGATCTGAAATCCCAATGGAAGCCTGAGCTAGTAGCCTTGTGACCATGGTAGTGGCAGCAATATTACTGTTCTGTTTTGGACTCTACGAGGAGGATAGCCTCTGGGATAGTCTGTGACCATTCAAGTGGACAAGCTATAGCCTTAGGGTGAAGCCAATCCGTAGGATCCAAGATGGATTCTTCTTCTCAGCCCATGTGCTTGTAGCCTTGTGGGAGATTGTACAGAGGCAGACTCCCCTATATTTGTGTGGACCCTCCATCAGATGTTAGATCTGATCTAGTTATAGAGATTGTAGGCTTGTGACTGGACCATTGTAGTCCCACTCAAGCAATGGACAACTAGATCAAAGGTTGTACTCAATCCCTTGCTGGTTCTATGTGTCTGGGCTAACATGGTCCTATACAGCCCTAGCCCCACACATAGAGCTTTAGAGGTTGAGGTTCCCTATTGATTCTTGAGCTTGTAGCCTGGATGAAGTAGTGCCTACAATGATTAACTTGTTTTGATCCATCTCTGGACTGTGGTTCCCCTATGGGATAGTTTGTGACCATTTGAGTGGACAGGTTATAGCCTTAAGGGATTGGATCATGGCACAGAGATGGGTTAGATTCTTTCTCCTCAGTGGTGATAATGTAGCCATTGGACAGGATTTCTATAACATCAGATCTAAATCTAAGTTATAAAACTCCTCTGATCTAGACCCAATAGCATACTTCTCACCCTTTTATATTTATTTTCCCACACTCCATCCATCTTCTCAACCCTTTATGTAGTTAATTCATTAGGCTACCTTAGGATATTTAGAATAAGTGACCCTAAACTCCCTTCCTTTTAGGACTGCCAGATCTGTAGTCAGATCTGGAGCGACTACTAGAGATGGCTCCCTTGGAGCCGTAGATCACCTTTTTCCTGTAGGACAAACTCTTACTTATCAAGACTTGCTACAATGGACCTTGTATCTTGCAGGTCTAGGATTTCTCAGTTGTGTTGATTCCATCCCCTGTTTTACTTTGATTTTAAATTGCTTTTACCACCAACAAATAAAGTAAGCACACTGGGAATCGCAACAGGTACCTTCACTGAAAACCCTCAGGAGACTTCACTCCTCCACTAGGGATCACCTAGGGGTTTAAAAGGCTTGGTGCATATGCTAAATGCATCTATGCTCCCTACGAAAGTAGCATTTTTATTTTCTTTTAATTCTCCTTTGCTCAGGGACTAGCAAAGTTTAGGTTTGGGGGTGTGTTAAGTGGTGAAAAATGCCACTTTTCACCCTATAACCTGACCATTTGATAGACCTGTGAGCACACTAATAAGCTTTTGTCAAGTGCATTTTATAGACAGCAATAAAAGAACATATTAATGCAGAAAATCACTTAAGAATGCCTAAAAAGGGGCTATCTCTCAGTACAGGACAAACCCAGCAACAGCACACCAGAGGGTAGCACATCACTGGACCCTTGGAGCGCGTGCCTACAGCAAGGCAAGGCGAAGAAAGTGAGAACAGGCTAAAAGCGTCCTATCGATTGGTCACCTGAAGACTTCGATAGGAACTAAAAGCAAAGAAAGGAAGAATTCATGCAGTTGAAGAAGTTTTCGACAGGATCTGAAGGCAGAAGAAGGAAGAATTCATGCGGATAGAGCAGCTCAATTGGATCCAAGAACCTATCGAGAAGCTGAAATGAATGAAGAAACTATCCTATCGAAAGCCTACCTGAGGCATCAAAGAAACCTATCGAATGGTTTCCTGAACCTATCGAGATGAAGACGCTGGAATAGAACCTATCGAAATGGTTCTCTAACCTGTCGAATACTCCAAGCCAAGGGCAGATGGAACCTATCGAATGGATCTGAGAACCTAGCGAAAGGACTAAAATGCTTTATTCCAACTTGTCGAAATCGTGTGTAGAACTTCTCAGAAATTCAGCAATGCACACGTGATTCAGTGACCTGCTGCACGTAACTCGAGGCAGTTGATGATCGACACGATGGTTCCAGAAGATGCTCGAGGAAGCCCTAACTGACCCACGTGCTTTAACAGAACTCTAACAAACTCTGACGACCTTCTAAAAGAGATTTTTGGCAGGAAAAATAGAGGAGAAAGCTATATATAGAGACCCCCAATTGCAATTGGGGAGGATGGAGATCTGAACCAAATTCTGGAGATTAGAGCTTGCAGAGAAATTCCATTTCCCTCCTTTAGCCCAACCATGGTTGGCTAAGTCCCTTGGAGTAGCATGGAGCGAAGTTAGATCTGCAATTGGGTAAGGTTAAGAGTGCTATTGTAGGTTCCTAGCTGCACAGACTACAGATCTGAGAGTATTTTCATTGTAGAGTGACCTTGTTTGTAATGGTAATGTTATTTTTAACACTATAATTAGATTTAAAGTTCCTTTGGTTCCATTTGGTGATCGATCGGATCTGTGTAGAGGAGTTTGTATATCAGCTCACCCACTTAACTGGTAGACCTCTTGGATACCATCAGATCTCCGAAAATCTGATGCACCTGTGATTCCTTGAGTCTGTGACCTTGGAATTGCAGCATCTGTACTGGTTTTAATTGTTTTAATTGATGCTCTGGCTTTGAAGGAGATCCCTAGGATGGTCTGTGACCATTAAAGTGGACAGATCATAACCTTAAGATGAATCTAACCTCAAGCCCCAATTGGATTCATCTGTTACAATCCATGGATTCGATAAAGTCTATAGGATGGTTTGTGACCATTAAAGTGGATAGATCATAGCCTTAAGACCAGGTGGATCCTGTGATTTGGAGTGGAATTTATATCCTGCAGCAGTGCTTATAGCTAGTTGAGGGAATTGGGTGCTCTGAACCTCTGTAGCATGATTAATCAAATCTGATTTCAGTGAAAACCAACCTCCAAGCTACTCTTCTCCCTTTTCTATTCTTTTTACCACTTTCTCCTGCAAGATCTAAGATCCTAAATTTGATCCAAGTTAGCTTATGTTTAATTTTAGCTTAGTTTAAGTGACAATCCATTTCAAGCCTCTCCCCTGTCTTTTAGCTAAAATAGTAATAGTTAGGGTGCCAGATCTAATTCAGATATGGAGATTTATCATATTTTTAAACTAACCTCCCTATGGACATTCCCTTATTCACCATTTTTGTAAAACTTGCTACAACAGACCCTGACTACTTGTAGGTCTGTGCGAGTGTGTCTGCCTAGGTTTATTGATGATTTTAGACCCTCATTTGAGGGAAGGCAAACACAACCAACAAGAGGCACACTTCCAAACTTTCGATGGCATGTATGATACCCTTAGGGACCCTCTCAAAACCATAGGAGTCATCCTCAACCCTTAGGAATCACCTAAGATGCCGTAGAACTCACCTCGAACCTTTCGAAACCAACCCCAACCTTTAGAAACCCTTTTGAACCCATACCTGACTTTCCCGAGAAATGGATAAAGAGTGGTGCACTGCGACTTATTGTGATCTTCTATTATGATCAAATGATATACCATGGAAAAGTAGAAGTCTCCAACTTTCCAACAAGCTAAGAATCATCCCAATCGGAGTTGTACATCAAAAGATATGATGCTTCGAAGGTTGAGACAAATTAGGGTTTGATTGGGGGATCCCTGTTGAACACTATTTTACTGTTCCTAAGCTTGGCACATCTATTAGTTGCGCCAGGCTTAGCTACAATAACCCTAGGTTTTTGCCTCAAATTTTGAGATTGGGGTTTGACTTGTTGACCATCTTGATCCCCTGGGTGTGTTTTGTTTGTTCTGTTGCACCCATTCCTATTCTATTTACACCCCTTTCAGTAACTTAAAGCTCTAACCTATCATCCACCTTTGGAGCCAAGTTTCACACATTTGTAAGCACCAAAAACCTTAGGAAACCTTAGATGACTAGATTACCTAATTTCTAATCCCAATTAGCCTTTAAACACCCTCCTAACCTCTCTTTTTCCTATAAATAGAGAGGCACCCCCCCCTTTACAAAGGCTCGAAAATTTTCTCAAAATAGAGATTAAGAAACCTCTCTCTCTCTCCTCTAGTGTACTTTTTCATACAAATTCCAGAATTCATAAACCTTCTCCCAAGCGTTACCTTTTAACCAAAACCTCTAGGTTAGGTTTGTGCTACTCCCTAGACTTCCCTTTCTACATCTTAGCTATCCATCCTAGGAGTTAGAACCCTATTTCAAACCATTCAAGCCATCAAAAGCTCACCGAAGCTTGCCTACGTAAGGTTCCAAAGCGGTGCAACAAGGGCCCAAGAGCTCCGGCTCTCCCCTCTATTCCTCTACCTTCTCAGTTCTTCCTCCATCCTTTCATTTGTGCCGTTACGCCACCGAATTTTCGGAAGGAACTGAGGGGCACAAATAGGATTTGAGTGCCCTACAGGCAAGAAGAGGACTTTTATGCTTCTTTTATTTATTTTTGTTTTGGTCATAAGTAGAGACCGCATTAAGCGGGTTGAACGGGTGCCTAATACCTTCCCGATCGATAACTGAAGCCCCTACCCAAGAGCCTTTGGCATAGTTCGGATTTACTGTCAATTTTTGGCACTTCGATACTCTTTAAATTTGATTTGGGTTTCCTGGGACACCAAAAGCTCTGGGTGGCGGCTCTAAAATTTTTAAGAGTGCACATCATCGTGACGGGGATCGTCACGATTCTAACAATTGCATAGATGGCAACTCTGCTGGGGAGTAGCCAGTAGAGCTTCCCCTTGAATTTCGCCATTTATTTTTATTTTCTAACCTATTTTTATTGTTTTTTACTATTTTTTTACTCACCCGTCCGATTATGTCACTTTCTCACCCCTACATTTATGTCATTTACGAGCATTAGCCAATTAGCGGGCCAACTTGCGCGTAGTCTTTAATTTCCTTTACATTTCTGTTATTTTAGACGCCTTAGCTTATTGGCGGGCCTACTTGTGCATTGTCCTTTAAATTCCTTTACGTTTACGTAATTTAAAGTGCCTTTGCTATTTGGGGGCCTACGTGCGCACTTCAATTTTTGTAATCATATTACAAATTGTAGATGCCAGCCCGTAGAGGTGGCACGGGATCATCACCCCTAGTCTTTGAACTCTAAGCAAACTCCCTTTAAAAGTTAAAACTAAAATTGAACCAACAAAGGGGACTTATCAATTTTTGCAGGGTAGATTTTTACGGGTTGGGCTGTTCTAGGCACACATACAATCTCCCGGGTCTTAATGCGACCGCAGCCCCTAGTGGTGATGATCCGAAAAAGTCCCAGCCCACCTAGTACCTGAGAAAGTACTTGCACTTGAGGTATATCGAGAGGGTAACCTTCTCGTTACCAACTTTAAAACCCAGGGAAAGGTGAGCGTTAGCGCACCAAGACCACCTTAGGATCGGTGAGGACCCCGGTTCATTAAAGCAGTCAGTCCCCGGAAGCACAGCTTCCAGAAAAACCAGCTTAGAAGACTCATTTCGGGATGAAAACCCTGTTGTCATAAATTGTCTAGCTCCATTTTTTCCTGATGCCACTAATACATGCGGCAAAGAAAAAATTCCCAGAAGTGCACTAGCGCATGTATTAGTTGCGCCACCCTTAAATCTAGGTATTTTTGAAATGGTGCATCTAATAGTTGTGCCAGCACTATGTTAGACAGTTGCAGCCCGAATCTGTGGCCTATTTCACCTTTCGGTGTCCCCGATTAGTGATTTTAGTGCCTCTGTCTAGGCCCTCACCAATAAAGAGAATGTGACTTCTTTTTGACTCGTTTCGGGGATCGGGTTGTTTGCATTGGTTTCTGTGCCTTCAATAGATCATGGGGATTCCCTTTGATTCTTCCGAAGCGCTTCGGAGCCTTTGCCGCGGAACCTATTTAGGGTACGAGAGCCACCCGAAAAGGGAATTCAAAAGGCCCCAGAATTCTAAATCTTTTCACTTATAAAATTTCAAAAAAATTATAAAAATGAAAAGAGTTTTGTTGGTGCCAGCACAATGGCATCATCGTACCCTCCGTCTCCCGTAGGGGAAGGAGGAAGCTTTATGGGCCCCACCCGAGGCACCGTGCATGCACCCAAACACCAAGCCATGTAGTGGGCTGCAGATCCGGCATACGCCAATCCCGACTCATCCCCACAATATTCCCCAACTCACTCCCATGCTAAGGAGATGTTCACATCTATCCCCCTCACCCAAGCACCCTTTACCGTCACTGGACCCTTTGGAGCACCCATATTCCCTTCCACATCCGCCCAAAATTTGTTCCAACCTCCACCCACAGTTACTCAAAACCCATCCACATCAACCCCCCATTCCCCATCATTTTCCCAAGCCATGCCCATTCCCCCATCCATGGCCATCCCTAATCCATCTCATCCTCCATTCACACCCATTCAAAACACATCCTAATCCTCCACCTTCACCAATATACCCTATTTCTCATCCGCCCGACGCGTACCCAATTCACCCGCATCTACCCATGCCGCATCCAATCCCCCATACATCCCTCCATCTACCCAGGTCATGCCCATTTTCACCAGGGCCATGACCAACTTTTCTCTCTCATCCCCCACATCCATGCCCCATTCTTCATCCTAACATAGACCCGATCCACCCCCATTCTCCAATTCCCCACCTCATTTATCCAACCCACCCCATATCCCACCACTTACCCGGGTCATGCCCAATTTTAACGGGGCCATGCCCAATTTTCCTTCCTCATCCACTCCATCCATACCCCTCCAACCTTTAAATACACCATCTCCATCTGATCCCCCTTCCATGGCCATGATAGAGGAGATGGTCCAAGCCTACACTAGGTGGAAGGCTTCCTAAAACACCCCCTCTCATCCACACTACACATTCATGGATCCATCTCATACCCTTTCAAGCCTCCATGCCTCATTCCCCCATGACCCCCATCAAACACCCATCATCTACACCATCCAAACTCCCATTACCCACATACCCCAAGGCCCAATGGCCCAAACCCCATCATCCATACCCATCAAGGGCCCATGGCCCAGACCCACCAAAGGCCCATGGCCTAAACCCATTAGACCCAAGCCCAAACCCATCAATGGCCCATGGCCCAGACCCACCGAGGGCCCATGGTCTAGACCCACCAAGTGCCCATGTCCCAGACCCATCAATGGCCCATGACCAGACCCATCAAGGGCCCATGCTCCAGATCCATCAAGGCCCACTGGACTAGACCTATCATGACCAAGGCATTATGGCCCAATCTCCTCAAGGCCCCATAGGCCAAACCCAACAAACCCAAGGCCTTGTAGCCCAACCCTCCCAAGGCTTTATGGTCCAATCCCAAGCTCAGCAAGACCCTAGCCTTGGAGTCTCACACCCATACCTTCCACAATTCCTTCCAAATTTCAGTCACCCTCAACCCGCACACCCGGCTCAAACCCATACTTTACATCAACCTCAATTCACCCATATCCCTACATCCCAAAGTCAATTCCAAACTTTCCCCCATACCCAATGGCCTCATCAGACCCCACCCCAAAATCTGACTTCCACTCATCCCATCACCCAACAAACCTTCCCTCACATTCAATGGACTCACCTAACCCTCATACAGACGATTCCCATCCAGTCCATTCAACACCAACAAGAGAATCCCGCCCTCACTGCACCTTATGTAGATCAGCAGTATGAAGAGGGCAAGATTAGGAACAGTGGTGCTTATGTCGGGGCATTGCCCAGTACCAATCCTCCACCTATATTTACCCACCCCCCTGATAGCCCAGAGTGAAGCCCAACCGACTATTGAGAGAACGGCCCACATGTCCAAAGAGTCAGAGCAGTTGAAAGAACAGCTTGACAAAATTTAGAAGCAGTTGTTGAAGATGGGTGGTGCTAAAATCTACGTCACGGACTTCTCGGATTTGTGTTTGTTCGCTGAGCTCCCCTTGCCTCCAAAATTTAAAATGCTAGTTTTATACAAGTACAACGACACCGGCAATCCCATAGCACACCTCAAGTTTTATTATGGGGACATGTGCCAGTATGGAGGGGACGAAAGACTATTAATAAAGGTCTTTCATAAAAGTTTGACTTGTCCGGCCTTGAGGTGGTTCACATCATTGGAGCCATCAATGATAAAGACATGGAAAGACTTTATGCATTTGTTTCAAGAACAATATGTCTACAATATAGACATTGAACCGCGCAAGTTAGACTTTGCCCGATTGAAGCAGATTACCCCAATGAAATCTTCAGCAATTACTTAGGGCATTGGAGAGTATTGGCAGCTCAGGTTAAAAACAGGATACCTGATGACGAGCAGATAGAAATGATTTCTAAAAATACTTTACCAGTGATCTTGAACTTTCTAGTGTACCAGCACCAGTACAGCTTTGCTGACCTGGTACGAAATGACAACCATTATGAAATATTGATAATAGGACAAGTGATGGCTCCCAATGCCATTTCATTTTCGGATGCAGATTTACCAGAAGAGGGAAACAGTCACTTAAAATCTTTAAATATTATGGTTGAGTCCAGAAATATGATAATCCCTTTGGTTTTAATCGATAATGGGTATGCGTTAAATGTATGCCCACTGAGAACGACTATAAAAATTAGGGTACATTCATGCATGTTGAGATCTATGAGAACTAATGCCCGTGGTATTGATAATACGAGAAGGGAGATAATGGGAGAAGTTGACCTTGAGCTCGTGATCGGGCCAATGACCTTCTCCATACTCTTCCAAGTGATGGACATCATGTCCTCATTTAACTTGTTGCTAGGACGCCCATGGTTACACAAAGTTGGAGCGATACAATCCACCCTCCATCAGAAGCTTAAATTCATATCCGGGCAGAGAGTTATCATGATAATCGGTGAGGGCATGACGAGAGGGAGAAGGCCACCCATAGCATAGAGAATCCAAAAATATTGAATGTACCACATACTGATGAGGGCATCGACCTCCATAGTTTTGAATAGGAGGTGTCAATAGTTATACCAGAGCCCCCGAAAAGCATCATTTCAAAAACCAATGGAGGAATGGAGGTCGTAGTAGCAATGCTCCAAAAATGGAGTTATAAAAAAGGAAGAGGACTTGGGCCCAGACTGCATGGTAGAAGAGAGCCGATCACAGCCAAAGATCAGAAAGTTTGGCTTGGGTTAGGTTACAAACCCACGGAAGAAGAGGTTCGAGAGGCTAATGAGAAAGCCCGAGCTACGGTGGCTGCAAGAGCTAGGGGATACACATAGAAGAGAAACCCCATCTTAGGCCTCACATCAGAGATTCATTCGTGAGTGTCGGGATCGTTAAGATTGATTAGAATGGGGCAACCCAATTAACCCCACAAAAACTTGAGGCACTAGTCCATCCCACCAATCCCCAGATTACCCTTCCTGACCTGGAAATAGACCTGGCTGCATTGTCCCTCTTTGAAGAGTGACGTCCCGTACCTAAACAATCTCTCCCTATGGTAAATCACCACAAAATTGGGTTGACGTTTGAGGACATAATCTCAGACGAATCCGAGATCAATATGATGGAAGCTAACTCCAATGAGCTATATCAATCAACACACTCAATCCAAATAGGAAAAGGAACGGCCCCTCAAGTACACAATTGGGCATCTTCGCCCCAAACCCTGGAAGCGGGAAGTGGCCTAAATTTTGGCACCCATTTTCCAAAAAAAAATAACCTATAAAAAGTGAGATAAGCCCTTGGTAGGCAATATCGTGTATATATAGGGACCCGCCTTGCCAAGAGCCCATTTCAGAAGAAAACAAAAATTCCAAAAACATAGAGAAAATAACAAATCCAAAAATATTGTCTTTCAAAATTCTGAAGAAAATCCCACAAAAAGATGCCTTAATCAAAATGCTCGTCCCATGTGAAATCGACCCCTTTCCTGTAGAAATACAAGAAGAGGTAGGAATTACGAGTCTGGACGAGGATGTCCCTTTTAAGGAGCTCCCCAATGAGCTCCTTGACCAGTTTGCCAACTTTGAGCATGGCCCTAACCCCATTTTTGAAGAAACAGAGGATGTCAATCTAGGGACTGAGGAGATTTCTTGAACTACCAAGATCGAAACATCGCTATCTCTCGAAGAAAGAAAAAGCATGATTGATTTCCTTCGATGATATCAAGGCATTTTTGTCTGATCGTACGAGGACATGCCTAGTTTGGACACTGATTTGGTCGAGCATGAGTTGCCTCCCTACCCTGATATCAAGCCCGTCAAGCAGAAGTTGAGACGACTCCGACTTGAGTGGATGGTGAAGGTGAAGGATGAGGTCACCAAATAGTATGATGCAAGATTTCTCTTGGTCTCCAAGTACACACAATGGCTAGCCAATATCGTCCCAGTGTCGAAGAAAGATGGAAAGGTCTGCATGTGCATAGATTTTAGAAATTTGAATAGAGTAAGCCCCAAAGACGACTTCCCATAGCCTCACATCGACATCTTGGTCGATAATACTGCTAAGCACGGGATGCTCTCATTCATGGACGGATTCTCGGGATATAATCAAATCAAGATGGCAGAAGCAGATTGAGAGAAGACAACATTTATCACCCCTTGGGGAACCTTCTGTTGTCGTGTCATACCATTTGGGCTAAAGAATGTCGGGGTAATGTATTAGAGAGCAATGACGACATTGTTTCATGACATGATGCATCGAGAGATTGAGGTGTATGTCGATGATATGATAGCTAAGTCACCAGAGCGAAGCGATCACTTGATCAACCTCCAGAAGTTGTTTGAGAGGCTGAGAAAGTACAGGTTACATCTGAATCCACAGAAGTGCGCATTTGGTGTTATGTCCAAAAAATTGTTAGGATTCATAAATCGATGAAGAGAGGTATCAAAGTTGACCCGATCAAAGTAAATGCCATGACAAAAAATGATGTGGCCATCTCGAAAGAAGTTAGAGGGTTATTGGGTAGGATGATATATTAGCCATTCATTACATAATAACACCTATCACGCATTAGAACTTCAAGCTACTAAGGAAAAATTCACTCGTTGAGTGGAACGATGATTTTCAGGCAGCATTCAATAAAATCAAAAGCTACCTCCTCAACACACCTGTGTTGGTACTACCCTAGCCGGGGAGACCACTCTTGATGTATCTCTCCATGACGGAAGTTTCGATGGGATGTGTCTTAGGGCAGCATGACGAGACGGGAAGACAAGAGTAGGCTATCTACTATCTGAGCATAATGTTTACTGACTACGAGACGTGCTATTCTCATCTGGAGAAAGCATGCCTGGTTCTTGTATGGGCCACATAGAGGCTTCGCCGCTACTTGTTATCCTAGGCCGTTCTACTTCTAGCACACATGGATCCATTGAAGTACCTGTTTGAAAAGCCAACTCTTACTAGGCGAACTGCACACTGGCAGCTTCTCTTACCAGAATTTGACATCACCTATGTCACCCAAAAGTGGATCAAGGGGCAAGCACTCACCGATTACCTTGCCGAAAATCCATTACTTGACTATGAGCCTTTAAGGACATAATTCTCTGATGAAGACATCATGTTCCTGACAGAGGACGATACAGAAGAAGCAGAGAAATCTTGGGTAATGCATTTTGACGGGGCAGTAAATGTCGATGGCCAGGGAGTTGGCGCTATTCTGATTTTGCCAAAAGGGTCACACGTACCAGTTTCTATCAAACTCAACTTCCCATGCACAAATAACATGGCCGAGTATGAAGCCTGTGCAGCTGGACTACAGGCAGCTCTCAATCTGAATGTAACTCACCTCCGAGTGTTTAGCGATTCGTAGTTAATCATATGCCAAACAAATGGGGATTAGAAAATGAAAAATGAGAAATTGATCCCTTACCATGAGCACCTCAAGGATCTGATAGCTTCTTTCAAGGATGTGACATTCTCATATGTCCCGCGGATAAGGAATCGCTTCGCCGACGCGTTAGCCACTTTAGCGTCAATGGTAGAAATCCCGTACGGAGTTGAGATGAAACCGATCATGATTGAATTGATGAACGAGCCGGCCTTCTGCCTCTAGATTGAAGAACCGACAAAGCCTGATGATGAGCCAACATGGTTCTCAGATATCAAGAATTTCCTCGAGACTCATGCTTTCCCTAAGGATACGTTCAAGACGGACTCGTGGACCATTCAACGTCTCGCGACAGGCTACGTCATCTGCAGTGACTGCCTTTACAAGCAATCCTATATTAACATATTGCTTCAGTGTCTTATTGAAAGCGATGCGATCAACATTATGAAGAGATTCACAAGGGAGTATGCGGGGCCCACGTCAGCGGGCACATGCTTGCTAGGAAGATCCAACCGCAAGGATACTTCTGGACCACTATGGGGTCTGATTGCTGCATGCATGTTCAGAAATGTTATAAGTGCCAAGAGCACTCCAGTCTAATACACGCTCCAGCCATTGATCTACACAGCATGACCACTCCTTGGCCATTTTCCACCTTGGGCCTCGACATTGTCGGAATGATTAACCCGAAAGCCTCAAACAAACATCGATTCATCTTGGTCGCTATTGAATACTTCACCAAGTGGGTAGAGGCAACGTCATATGCAAACATCACGGCCAGTCATGTTGAGAAGTTCATCAAAAACAATATTGTGTGCCAATTTGGAGTACCTAAGGATATCATCATGGACAATGACACCAACTTTGCGAATAAGCGCATCAGGGCCTTCTGTGAGCCGTACAAAATCAAGCACCATCTCTCGTCACCTTATCAGCCTCAAACCAATGGAGCCGTAGAGGCTGCTAACAAGACAGTCATCCGCATCCTCGAGAAAATGGTAGTCACTTATTGAGATTGGAGCAAGATGTTACTATTTACATTATGGGCCTATAGAACATTGATCCGTACCGCTACAGGGGCAACACCATTTTTCCTTGTGAATGGAATCGAGGCCATCCTACCAGTAGAGGTTGAAGTACCCTCACTCCGAATCCTCATGGAATCAGGCTTATCTGAAGCTAAAAGAGAGAGATCCCTCTTTGATCAGCTAAACTTACTGGACGAGAAAAGGCTCCTTGCCTTGTGTCATCCCAAGTTTACCTGGGGTGACTCGCACGCACTTACAATAAACGTGTTCGTGGTCGAGATTTGAAGGTAGGGGACATTGTGCTAAAGAAGATTTTTCCATCCCTTCATGCCGATCTGAGAGGGAAATTCAAGCCAAATTGGGAAGGACCTTACGTCATTAAGGAGGTACTGTCGGGATATTCCATCCGCCTCACCACCATGGACGGAGATCACTTTCCTGAGCCCATCAATGCTGGATATGCCCGATGGTTCTACGCTCAGTCTATCATGAGAAGGTAAGTATTGCTGAAATAGATACGTGACTACTAAAGAACCACACAAAAGAGTCCATCATTCAAAACCCAATAGGCAAAAAGCATCCCTGAAACGATCATATCTTTTGCTACACCGTTTGAGCCTTGGCCTTTCTTTTAATAAACCCCTTTCCTGAAAAAGAAAAAGTGAGTACATATACCAAAAAAGATGTAGAATTGCTATCAAAAATAAAAAAATCAGAAAAGCAAAACATCAAAAAGAGATTGCCTGAAATAAAACAAAGGAAAAAGAAAAGAAATAGAAGAATCATGGGGCATGTATAGTAAAATCCCCCAAGGAAGAAAGTATGTTGTGGAAAACTTAAACCGTATCAAGGAAACCTTTTTTAGCCTAGCATACCTTCAAATCCTAACCTGACACATGGCCAAGCTACACCTTGAAGAAAGCCCTCTTTTAAAGTTCACGAGTAGTCATAATATCTATTAAGTCAATACGAGCCGAGTTGTGGGACGACACCAGAACCCTGTCTAGTCGGCTATGACAGAGTCAACGTCTATGTCGTGGCCTTCGAAAAATAAAAGAAAATTAAGAAAAAATATATATATACAAGCTCAAATCAAGATGGACGTAGTGAAACCCGAAAGGGCGCTATGAGTAAAAAGAGCGAGTTTGTGCAGACCAGGCAAAAACCTAAAAGGGTGCTTGTGGTAAGAAAGCTAAACCCATGGACTTGGTGAAAACTTGAATGGGCGTCATGGGTAAAAATAGGGCCATAACGGGCATGACGAACCCACCTTGGGCATTGTGAGTAAAAAGGGGATTAAAAAGAAAATTTTAATAGGAAAGGTTTGAAAAAGATTGATGAGATTGATGATCAAGGAACCTTTTGGTCACTCTCCTTGCTACCCATTTCTGGCTGGGCTGCTCATGTCAGTTCAAATCAAGCCCCGACCGGAATTATCTTTGTGAAACTGCTTTGTCAAACATATGACCCGAGGTAAAGTGAATAAGCTTTGACTCGATCCAAAGGGATTAATGTTCCGGCCTTGGTAAAACTGCTGAAACTCGCCTAGATCTAATAATATATAGGGATTCGACCATGTTCAAAAGGGGACCCGAGATCTCACCATGTGGTTAAGGTATCAAACCAAAAAAAAAAAAACAAAGAACAAAAAAAAGATTTTTAGATTACCCTTTTCCATTTTACAACTGTATGATGCTTACACCACATCCCAAAAAAATAATCGGTGTGGTGTTTTAGTTTTCTTTTTACAAAAACATAGAAAAAAGCAAAAACATAAACAAAATATATATATCCAAAAAGTCTGTGTATCTGATTAGAAGTTTCTTACGCCCCTTCCTGTGAATTTAATCTATGCAAAAAGATATATGTGCAGGAGGGAATCAACGGCCCAGCTTACGCTTCAAGGTACTAATCTCTGCATGAAAACCATCCTCTCGGACATCCACTCAGTCTTCCAGCGACCATGAAGACTCTTATACCACTTCCGGGAAGCATCGGTAGCCGCAAGAGCAATATTCAAGGCTCCTTCCAAACGAAGGACCTCACACTTAGCTATGCCAGCTCTGGTCTCTGCTACCACTGCTATAACTTTCTCTTGTGAAAAAAGCTCTTACAGGACCATCTTCTCATCATTCAGCAGCTCAATGCAAACTCGAAGCATCGTCTCCTTCTTCGGCCTGGGCCCTCTCATATCAACGCTCTCTGCCTGATCCAGATGATTAGCAGGAGGTTGCTCAGCCAATAGCCAAGCCTTGTTCTCTGGGGAAGACTGAACTGAATCTCCCTGCTCCATGTCACACATCAGGGTCGACTGACACGTCTCCCAAAGACCAATAATCCGATCCATGTCCCCAGAGGACCCCCTAGAAAAGATCAAATCACAAGGGAGTTTCGCTTCGTAAGGCACCTGTTGAGAGCAGCGGAACTAATGCAGCACTCGAAATGGGAAGTAGAAGGTGTTAGCAGTCAATACTAGGAGGGTGATGCCATCATGATCTCTGGAACGAACTACTGGAAAAGTCTGATCCAATCAAGGAAGTCTCCATATCAGCTCTGCATCAGTCAGCCAAAGCTTCAACTCTGATATATCTCCCTGAGGAAGCAGGTGGCACCTACCTAAAAAGCATCGGACCACCTCACCTCGAACGACATAAAAGTGAGGCCCGGGTCCCAAGATAGTGAGATGCTCACCTAACCAGACCTAGAATAGCAAAGGACATCCCCTGAGGCTCTCCACCTTGCCCATAGCGAATGTGTCAAGGCACCGATATAGTTCAGCAAGGATCAGATGCATCACTGATCGGCCCTCTTCCAACTCGGTCAAACTGTCGTAGAGAGCCAGAGAGAAGCTCTCTTCCCCAGTGAAGAAAAGGACTTTCGAGACCGAGAGCAAAGGCTTTCACGTTGAAGATGTTCCTAACCGGCAATTTTTGAAGACTTTCGTCATTAAAAAGTTCTTTGAGGAATTTGATTGAACACCTTGTGGGCCCCCCAATGAGACTTTTCTCATATTCAGATTTCTTCAAGCCTAGGGTAAGGTGAACGGCCTTAGAATAGCACAGTTTCGGCATGAATCTTACAAGGTCTCTGTCGAGCTTCAAGCCTGACAGATTGGATAACTCTTCAAGAGTAGGAGATAGTTCCTGCTTCCCAAAATGAAATACATGCGCATTTACATCCCAAAACTAGGTCGTCACATGAAGTAGGTCCCACCGTCGAGGAACCTCAAGAAAGAAGGAAATACAGGATAGTCCAAGCCGCTCTAGATCTATGAGCTCGCTCTCATTCAAGCTCCCAAGCCAACTTTTGAGAAAATTGGGCCTCAAGCCTAAAGAAGGGAGTAAATTGGTTCCGAACCCTCCATGTAAGTGAGGGTTGGAAAGCGGGTCCATTGACGTACAAAGATTTTCCAAGAATATAAAATTCAATGTATGACAATGGACCCACCCTTGGCAAAGCAAGGAGAGAAAGAAATAATAAAAAATTCCAAGCCAAAGAGAAAAGAGAGAAAATGACCTTTCTACTCGGGGAATATAAAGAACTCGAGGTTGCACCTGGCGCATGTATAACATGCGGCAATGTAAATCCTCCTAGGATTGGCCTGACGCATGTAATACATGCCCCAGACCAATCTCGCCCTTTTTCATGAAAAAATAAAGTTTTTGAGGGGGAGTTTTTTGTCTTTGCTAGACCCCCTAGCTAGCTTACCTACTATTTCTTGCCCTGATTACTTTGAGAGACATAAAAATGAAAATGCACCTAACTTACAAATGGTTGTTTGTGCGAAAAATCCACACCAAGGCATGTGACCTTAAGGGCCAATTTACAAGCAATCATCAAACCATCCTGCAAGCAATCCAATACAATACAAGGGAAACAAAGCATGCATTGGAAAGGGAAAGGGCACTAAACATTTTCCAAATAGAGGACCATCCAAAAAGTGCCATAATTATCTGTTACAAATTGTTTAAATCCCAAAATATCATCCCAATGTGTTTGAAAATTTTAGAATGCAGATACTAAGCCTAGTCCTTGTTGGCACCCTTCGATTTCTTTCGCCGGCGCGAGCAACTTTGAAAGGTCCACATATCTCCTACTTGGGACCACGCATGCGAAAGCCGACGAAGTAGAGAGCACGATTCCTTGTCACGTGCATGCTACAAGTCATAGCCGAGGTCACAAATCAGGATCAATTGAAAGACAAAGATGGTAAAGCAGTGAGGAAAATAGATCAGCAGAATACTCAGCACCTCCACATCTCGGAGATTGGTGATGTTGCGATAGTACGCGACATGGTCCATGACTGATTCAAAGTTCTACATTCAAAAGTGGAATGGATGTTAGTTACCTGGCCTATAAACAAACACAGACATTTCTTAAAAGAGCAAAGGATTGATCATGAAAAGTCTTACCCCCAGAACCACCTAAGGAGGAGGAACCAAACCGCTTCAGTTGAAAGGCGGGCATGCCTATCAACATATGCGCATAGATCTGAAAGAAAGCCATCTTCAAGGTGCTTAAAAGTCCCATGAACCACGGCAAGTAAACAACCTAAGCCACCCATACGAGAGGAGCCTGAAGGACCGGCATCGAAAGGACTAGCATCTGAGGGACCTGCCCCTGAAGCATCAGTAGTACCCGCCATCGCTCCCCCTTCATCATCTGAATCACCGCCCAATCCAAACTGTAAAAAGATAATAATTTATTCTGTTAGTAGAAATCACGGATCAATCAAGACTGAGGAACCAATCTAGAAGAGAGGGGAGAAATACCTGAGAGCGCGGGCCGTTGAAGCCAAGAAATTAACGTCAGGGACGAAGCGCGAAAGAATAAATCGATATGGCAAGGACTCGTACCATGTCTGATAGTCTCCAGGCAAAAGAAAGGCATTGATGGGGTTCCCATTTTGAAGGAAGGCCACAGTGAGCTCCTCAATACTACCTACGGGATCCATGACATCTATGGTAGGATCCAAGGGTATGGCAGGATAGCCTTGGCACTGATGAACTACCTGCTTCCCCAAGTAGTAGGCCTTGGCCCATGCCCCATAGAAAATTATGACACGACGGTCGTTGAAAAGGTGAGATGGACCTACAACAGCCTGGTCCCAAAAAGGAGAGCCAATGTATGGGTCATATATGACCTAGAATGCAACATAATAACAAAGGAGAATTACTGTACTGAAATGAAAAAGAGGAGAAAAGGCCTTACCTGCTTAGGGATTATCAGATCAAATTGGGACCTCAGGCCCATCTCCAGATGCTTCGTGCCCACATCTTGGGGCCGGTGTTTGTTCCAGTTGCTTAAAAGGGGGTAAGTATATATCTCGGATTGAAGAAGCGGGTGTCAAGTTGAAAATATAGTATGCCGTGCCTTAAGAGAGTTAGAAAAAGATTCAATAGCATACAACAATTATCCAAATAAAAGCAAAAAAGTTAGAGATTACCTCCGAGCAGGCCAAACTCCGGCCGGACTTTGCATTTCCACGGAGACTCGAGATGAGGTTGGACATCAACACGCCTTGCCCCCTACCCCATCATATCTATGCGTCGTTCTAGTTATCCATGAGGATTTGAGCAAGGCCGGAGACTGTCCACTCGGCATTAGCAAAGAGGGTCTTCCCCAGTAGCAGGATGAGCGAGATGCGAGCTAACACAATCGCGCGCTTGGGCTCAATAAAAATCTCCACGTCTGGCTGCTCCAGGTCTACCAACTCGTCCAGCCTAATAATATCAGATAGCCAAGACATTTTGACCTCAGCACCATGCCGACTTGTGGATGGGGGATAAGCCCCTATCGATCGAGTAATATCATCTCGGTCTTGGAGCCTGCGAGTTGGCTATTGGAATGCCCCTATCCTAATCCCCGTAATCATAGTCAATCCAATCCACGTCGGTCATCTCAGCAAAGGCCATTTGAAAGGACATCGTCTCCGGACGAAATATCTCAATAAGAGCCCTCCGGCAGGCTGCGTCAGCCCACATAGCGGGGCATGATAGGAACTCTCTGAACCCGGCCTGCTCGAGCAAGAACTTCACAACCGGTGGGATGTACTGATAGAACCACTGAAAATCCAACCAGCCCCCTCGGAATACAATGTGGGGCAAGTCCTACGTCACAAGAGAGAAAGATGCATCTAGTCATGGCAATAGAGCAAAACCGCACAAGGAGAAATAACTGAACTTATCCCTTTACCTTGCCCGCGATGCCAAAATTTAAAATGTGCATATACTACTGATTGAGGAGACCTGCATGGGTGGCCTCTCCCTGCATTTCGTACCATATAAGTCGTATGCGTTCCGAAATGAATCATTCTCCCCTGGGACCAAAGGTCACTTCTGGTTCCTCTTCTTGCTCTTCCTCCAGTATGTATTCCTCATCGCCGGACATTCTGGGGAAAATACAGGCCAAAATGTTAGGGCTGCTCAGTGATAAAAGAACCATTGTGCTATAGATCAAGGGAAGGTAAGTATGCTCATCCCTTTCTTTTGCTTTCAAAAACAAAATCAAAAACAAAAAAAATGCCTTTCTTTTACTTTCAAATTCATAAACAAAAACATCAATCAAAACCAAAAAAATGCCTTTCTTTTACTTTCAAAATCAAAAACAAAAAAAATTAATCAATCAAAAAAAAAAAAAACGCCTTTCTTTTATTTTCGAAATCAAAAACAAAAAAAATCAATCAAAAACAAAAAAAAATGCCTTTCTTTTGCTTTCAAAAACAAAAAAAAATGCCTTTCTTTTACTGTCAAAAATAAAATCAAAAACCAAAAAAAATTCCTTTCCTTATCTTTATAAAATAAAAAATACAAAAATCCCTTTCTTTTATGTACAAAAATAAGACACCAAAATCTCTACTTTCTTTTAAGTTCAAAAATAAACCAAAATACAAAAAAGATCTTTCCCTTTCTATGTGCACAAATAAAAACACAAAAAATAGATATATGTCCTAATCAAATTCATAAAAAAATAAAAATAGGGCATCATTCGAGCAATATCATCAAACTCGTCACCAATTGGCATGCTTACAAGAAGAATAAACCATTCATCATCTAAAAATGCAAGATCATGATTACAGTTGCAAGAAAAATCAAGAAATATCAAATCAAATTGGTTTTAAATGGTTACCTTTGAAGAAAAATGGGTCTTTGATCTAGCATGGAGCAGGCGATTAATCGGCGCAAGCAATTGCCAGCAATGAAGCATGCTTAGAGGCAATGTAAAGGAACGGTAGGAGGAGGTCTATTTTTCGGTTTTGGAAGAGGAAAGAAGAAATTTTTGAAAACCAACCCCTTTTGCCCGAACTCGGGCCTCTTTAAAAATGCCCCCAACCAGGTTTCGCGCTTGTAATACATGCGCCAAGAGCATTTTGGCCCCCAGTTGGTTTCGCACAACTAATAGTTGCACCAGGCTACTTTTTGGCTGGGTTTTGGCTTGGTGTGGGTCACACACACATAGCCTAGTCCCTTTTTTATTTTTGTTTTGTACCCCCAGCAAGTGCACATGCTCCCAAGCGACATATCGATCTCCATTCGACTTGCCCAGGATGTTGTGCTAGAATAAATGGATCGAGACCGATGAGCATGCTCCAAGAATCCCAATCATACAACTCAAAATCCAAAAAAGAACACATAAAACGATAACATCGAAAATCCAAAAAAATCACATAAAATAATAACTTAAAAATTCAAAAAAATCCACATAAAATGATAAAGAAAATCATAAAAATAATTCACATAGAATGATAGAATAAAATCACATGAAGTGATAGAATAAAATAGATTAAAGTGATAGATTAAAATCACATAAAATGATAAACATCGAAAATCCAAAAAAATCACATAAAATGATAACATAAAAAGTAAAAAAAAAAATTCACATAAAATAACAATAAATATGCATTTTGAAAACGCAGCACATACTCCCAAAAAGCGTTGCGCCATCTATTCGCTCCGCTCGGGTAGTCGTGCTATATCAACTTCGAGATCGATGGGTTTGCCCAAAGACTTTGAACCCTACTTCACGCAGGGGCACCCGTGACCGATCGAACGGGGCAATTAATATCTTGGATGATTGGGCACAAACAGTGGATCTTTGCGTATTTGCTTCGCACCTATCTTTAAGTATGAGTCGATCACCCTCTTACTTACGGAGCCATTTTATTCAGAATGAATCTTGAACATCAAGCACCTTCAAACCATCTTGAGAAGTGAACATTTTTCCCAGCTAGTGGGCTATCGCAACTCATTCCATCTCAGTTATGCCCAGTAATGTCGCTAAGCGCTTGGGGACCGATTACCTTAGGAAACAGATGTTTTTCCCGACATAGAGGGCTTTCGTTTACTCACCATGTTACTCACCTGATGTTTGAGGTTCGCTTTGAATACAATTAACATGTCAGTAATGCCTTGGGCCTCTTCGGATGTCTCTTGTCTTTGACATTCGATCATTAGTGATCGGATACCAAAGAGGGGCATCTCTAGACCCCAAAATTTGGCCCAAGGCCCGATCGAAACACACCTTGAGAGAGGCGCACTTTCGAGCTTTCGATGGCAAGCATGATACCCTTAGGGACCCTCTCAAAACCTTAGGAGTCATCCTAAACCCTTAGGAATCACCCTAGATCCCTTAGAACTCACCCTGAACCTTTAGAAATCAACCCCAACCTTTAGAAACCTTTTCAAACCCATACCTGACTTTCCCGAGCAATGGATAAAGAGCGGTGCATCAGGACTAGTTATGATCTTTTGCTATGATCGAATCATATACCATTAAAAAGTAGAAGCCTCCAGCTTTCCAACAAGCCAAGAATCACCCCAATCGGAGCTATACATCAAAAGATATAACGCACAAATTAGGGTTTGATTGGGGCATCCCCATAGGGATCTGGCACAACTAATAGTTGTGCCAACTTCAAGCGGGTCCCACCTCGGGCACCCAACTTCCCAAATCCCTGTTGAACACTGTTTTACTATTCCTAAGCTTGGCGCATCTATTAGTTGCGCCAAGCTTAGCTACAGTAACCCTAGATTTTTGCCTCGAATTTCAAGATTAGGGTTTTACTTGTTGACCATCTTGATCCCTTGGGTGTGTTTTGCTTGTTCTGTTGCACCCATTCCTATTCTATTTGCAACGCTTTGAGTGACTTAAAGCTTTAACGTATCATCCACCATTGGAGCCAACTTTCACACATTTCTAAGCTCCAAAAACCCTAGGAAACCTTAGATGGCTAGATTACCTAATTTCTAATCCCACATAGCCTCTAAACACCTACCTAGCCTCTCTTTTTCCTATAAATAGAGAGGCACCACCCCCTTTACAAAGGCTTGAAAATTTTCTCAAAATAGAGATTAAGAAACCTCTCTCTCTCCTCTAGTGCACTTTTCCATACAAATTCCAGATTTCATAAACCTTCTCCCAAGCCTTACCTTTCATCTAAAACCTCTAGGTTAGGTGTGTGCTACCCCCTAAACTTTCCTCTCTACCTCTTAGCTATCCATCCTAGGAGTTAGAAACCTATTTCAAACCATTGAAGCCATCAAATGCTCACATCTAACCATCTGATAGGCTTACCATGATCTGAAGATCCATTATGGGTGGTGGAGACCGAATATTCGGTGCAAATTTTTATTTAAATCCTTTTCTTATGTTAGGTGGTTGATAGAGATTTCATTTGGATATGTTAAAGAGAGAAAGTGTGAAGAGTTTTAAGAGTTCTATGCGTAGAGTTTTTTTGGTAGCATCTCATGAAACTGTGAACTTTCCCCACTCCTCTTGTTGGTGTGGATTGACTGCTTTGAATCCAACGATGGAGATCTATTTTCATCCCAATCTTTAAAAAAATTGATCTTCAGATTTTACACAACGAAAAAAGTGACTCTACAAGCACATGGCTCACATCACGCTTAAGCGTGATTTTATGGTCACTTTTGAGATGTGTGTCATGTGAAATAAAAAAATGACCGTCTGATGGTACTCAAAAATGACCGTCTGATGGTACTCATAATATTAAGATCATTTGCGTAAATTATTAGGACAAAGAACGATCTCTATCGTCTGATTCAGAGTGGTCATTGTATGACGACTAGAGGAGATGGGATGCCGTCTAGTTTCATTGGCTGTAAATAGTGTTACCCTTCCTTTTTGTTTCTTGGTTTTTGGGTTGGTTACCCTTCCATTTTTTTCTTCTTTTTTGGGCTTCAAAGGTGCCTTCTCTGTAGCGTTAGCAAAAGATAAAAACATGGCAGCCTGACGTTTTCTGCTCACACGCACCACGGGTGAGAGTGGAACTGTTTTAATATAGATAACGCAAAAGAGTGGATTAGTTTAGATTTCAGATTTTGGCCGTTCGAAGTCCTCCATTTTCACTATATCTAAACAAACCCTAAATCAAGTTGGAACTACAGCATGCTAAAGCATCAAAGTAAAAGTGATTACCTGAAAGATTAGTACTCCCATGGATTCGAAATCTCGAAGCAGGTCGAGTCTCGAGGAACTTGCCTTAGCCACGGCTGGCCGAACATAAGCATACGTAGGATGTCCCATGGATACACTGGCCTTCACCATGTACTTACCAAGATGCCCAGTTGCTCCAAATATGAGTATCTTCATCTTAGAAGCCTCGGCTTCTCACCAAGTATTCAATCTCTTGTAATGTGATTGCCAAGTGAGACTGCTCACTCCCATTTATGTACTACTTATTAAATATAGGG